>LQNS02276499.1:2058156-2076124 GCA_001587735.2 Parhyale hawaiensis
CGGAGTTGGAAGGTGATCAGAAAAAACGGTCTTGTAGTTAAATATCTCAAAAACAAAGTTAAACTGGAGCTCAAAATATGTTTCTAAATTTTTTTTATTTTGTTGTCCAAGGAACTAAGGAAGGTGCATTACACAGAAGTTCATTTAATACACCAAAAATATGCTATTCTTAAAGTTGGATTTTGTAGCATTTTTGGAGGGTCTTGTTTGTGTTACGGGACAAGCCAGTCTTAGAACACTGCCTGGAAGGCTGGAAACATCTTATATAGCTTCCTATTCCTAACAGTTTTTCATTCTAGCTAGTAACATTTTTACCCATATTTTTATTATTATTGCACTGCAATTTTTCAACATTGCTAACAGTCAAACAGTGTAGTGAAATTGTAGTGCTCGAACGATGGATTTAGACAATCGATCAGGCTGTGCAAATGGTGGATGTTGTAGGTATTAGGCTGTAATTTGGGTAAGTTGGCCTGTATTTGGGTTTATTGTTGGGTAAGTTAGGGGAGGCAACGCCTGTTTTTTTTTAATTTGAACGATTGATCGTTTGAGCAGCGCAATTGATTGCGCAAATCGATTGATCGTGCCTTACAAAATCACTCGTTTTACAGTGAGAAGTCCATCACTTGGTTTACCATTAAGAACTTCAATACAAACAAACGTACGTCTCCATAAATTGATATGAACCGAGAACGTACCTTAAAACATATATTAGTGTGAAAAGTTTCAACTTTGTAGCTCCCGCTGTTTTTTAGTAATTTTAAAGTAGGCTATGCTTAAAATGCAATGAAATTGAATGAATCACCCGGTCAATGCTATAGGCTATATTTATTACCTTGAACATTTGCTAACCTAGTTATAATCGTGGACAATACTGTACCGTATGGGAAGCTTTGGACTGCATTGTAGTTAGCTACCACAAAGGTGCACATTGTAGCCTACCGCATGGTCTACATTGTAGGAAAACATTCAATTCAGCTCATGCAAATACTATAGAAAAAAACTGTATTTTTCATAGTGTGGCACTTCTCGCCAAGATCTTGGCAAGTGGTTTGCCGCCGTCGGAAATGCGGATTGTAGGTAGCTAACTAACTAGCTACCATTTTATGGTAGCTACTGTAAATTTAGTCCCATGTTTTAATTTGCATTCAACTCCACTAGAAGGACTAGATAGCTACTGGCATTCATATTTTTTTGGAATTTGCTTTTTATTGTTTGTTTGGCTACAGTGTAGCTAATATCAGGTGTGTGGCACTGTGCTGCTGAACTGCAAATATATACTAGCTAGTTAAGTTATTTGTGTTCAATATGGTTGAAACTGAAATCAAGCTGAGGAGAAGTCCTCGCCAAAGCACAGCCACCAATGCTCAAGCTTCACCTCAAGTGAGTTTCTGAATACCTAGTATTTTCTGCTGTGATACATTTTAGTGCTTCTCAAAGTGTATGGTAAGTATAATATTACTGTTCTTCCTATTTCCTGATAATAATTGCACAGTTTACTCTACCTACCTACTGTACTTATTCCAAGTGTAGCAGCAAGCAGGGTTGCGGAGTCGGAGGGTTCAAGGTCCGACACCGACTCCTGGCCCTCCAGAATTTCCGACTCCGACTCCTGGTCCTCAAGATTTTCCAACTCCTAGGTCCAACTAGTAGACATTTGATGTAAACATTAAACATGTCCAAATAATTTTTGCTAATATAAACATATATAAAGTTAAAGATGTTAGGTGTTTTGTACATATACAATGATATTTTGCATCATTTGGAATATTAAAGTGAGGACATGAGGACATTAAAGTGTTAAACAAATTTTGGTAAAACTTTTGCACCTGGTACACTATGTGAGGGGGGGCAGGGGGGGGGACAAAAATTGAGGGGGGGCATAATGTACAAAATGAAAAAGTTCTACCCAACATTTTCTCAATGGCCTCATCACATAGAATAGGAAAATACATGGACGCTCTAGCTGTAAAAGAGAAATGTGCAAAAAAAAATATCCACATTTACATTTTTTTTAAATTTGTGACTGAAAATTTAGGTTTGAATGATATTTGTTTATAAATGGCCTCCCGGAGTCGGAGTCGGACTAGAAATTCCGACTCCTAGAGCAAAAGAGAGTCCGACTCCGACTTCCCCTCAAATCCTCCGACTCCGCAACCCTGGCAGCAAGTAGTGATTGCTGATCATATGGCCAGTTTTCAACCCTGTAACATACATTAGCCTATTTTCTACTGAATGATTTGAACCATTGAGTGTGACACGGGATGCTAGCTAGTACCTACAAATAATAGCTACCAAACAGCCCCGCTGCAAGCTCAAGGCCAACAGTTACTACTGTACGCCGGGGTAACTCAGCCTCGGGACAGCACTCTCGCTTCCCATATTGAGGGCTGTAGAAACCAAACTATGCAGAGTTTTCGCCAAACTAAAAATAGGGCAATAAACTTCTATATTTTTGCTATCGGTTCAGCATAGAAAACATGCAATTCAGCTCATGCAAATACCAGAAAAAAACTGTATTTTTCATTTTTTGAAAAAGTACTCTGAATAAGATCTGGGGAGAAAAATCTAAAAAGGCAGAGAGCTAAAAGTTATTAAGATTGAATGTTGCCTAGGGTGTTGGCTATAGAATCTCACAATCAGAATTTATCTACCCCTTCTCAAAACTAAATGGCGGCCATTCCCGCAACCCGGGGCTATTCGGGACACCTTGCCGGGGTAAGTCGGGGCACCCAGTAAAACGTTTTTATCAATAATATTTTTCAGTATAAAGGTCTGATTTAACTTGAAAATGACTAAAACTCTCAATGTTGTTCCCGGCTATAAGTATTAGTAGGTAGGCTATTTACATGAAAAAACATACTAATAACATCAAATGCGGCACTGGATATTACTTTGCACTAGGAACGACAGTGCAGTGCGACATTATAAACTAGTTTTTAGTTACATTTTATAGCCTAGAGGAAATATGTCAAAAAGGACATTTAGGTAGCTAACAGGTACTGAGAAGTGTAGAGAACATGTTATACTCTACAACATTAGCTGGCCTCTACATCATTGCAAGGAATGCTTTGTATTGTAATGTTTCATCAGAACGTCATACAGAGAATTCAACATTGCGGCATATACTTTGTCATTGACAGAGTTTTTGGGCAGCTTTTCACAGTAGAGTGCCTGTCAATGACATCTGGCTGCAAGTCAGGCATGTACTTACGTAGAATAGAGTTGAGAAAAATTTAGAAAATTGTGATAGAATACGATAGTAGAAAACAATTCAATCTTACTCCACAGGTGTGGGAATAAATGGAAGGTGGTAGATACTAGGAAACCTCTTGGAAGCTAAATGGTGCCAGCTTGAAGTAGGTAGTGGACTAGCTAGCTACTTATTTAGGGGACTACTGATCTCAGAAATATAGCTAGTTATTATGTCTGGAACATGGTCTCTGCAAAGTCAGCATTAATTTATTTATGTAGCTAAGTTTGCAAATGTATGTAGCTAACTGTGTGAATTTTTCATATCTATCTCAAAATTAGGTGCATTCAAACATATATATATATATATATATATATATCAAGCTACATTTTAGTAAATAGGTATTCAGACCTAGGTATACCATAGTTACTGTACAACACATCTTTTTCTCCTGGCGAGGGTGTACATACCTCTATGTACGGTGTATGATAAATGCAATGGTAAATTCAATAGCTATACCTTTACCTCTGATGATACTTCGGATGAGGTCCACGTTACACATGCCGCCCATCTTGTGCAGAGGTGATGCTGCAGTCTGTGGCTAACAGCGAGTTATCACCACAGTTGTGGCCCCAATGGAGATGCAATTTCTATGGCTATGTAATTTAGCTCAATCTGAGGAGAATCCTGTTCTTCAGCTTCACTTGAGAATCTTGTACTTCAGCATCACTTGAACTGAACAACAATAATATATAGCTAATAATTGTTTAGCTGTTGGGTAAGTGGCCCCAATGAGATGCACTGGCCCAATGGAGATGCAATTGCTGTAGGAAGGCTGTGGCATGGCGACTGCACACTGCAAGAAATATCCAATACCTGCATAAAAACCGCTCAATATGTCCTGGACGTTGTGAGAAACATCCAATCATACATCATTTTTATGATGTATGATTGAATGTTTCTCACAACGTCTAGCCGCCGCACAGCCCTCCTCACCGCAAGTGCCTCTCCATCTGGCTGGTGCATCTCATTTGGGCCCCTTACCCTATATGTAATTAAGTAAATTAAAGCCACCAGTATGCTGTAGAAATTTTATAAATGCATGTTTACAGCTAAATTAATGTGCTACTCTTACTTTATACCCTATCTACCTGTTGTCAGGCTTTAGATAATGGTGCTAAAAATGCTGACACTTACTGTACATTACCTACATGCATAAAAGTAGTTTGGAGACATTTTTTAGACCAGCAGTTGGCAGTTATGTGCACTGTGGAGATTTTTCACTGCTGGCTCTCCATTTAGTCATTGGCTGCAACCTGGCTCAAGAAGTCCTACATCATGACTCCACATAGCTATGGTACATGAGGTGACGTGAAAAATGTCACCTGAATTTTGTCTGAAGATGCAAAAGTCATGTCATAGAGAACCCCCAAATTGTGTTATTTTTATCCAGCACTTTGCTATGTTTATATATATTTGTACCTGTTCACTTTAAAAAATTTATTACTGTAAGTACCCAACTCAAGATAGGCTACACCTGAGTACTAGACTTACCTCCAATCAAACAATGGAGGAAATTACCTCCACCTCAGAGTTTGTATTTGTTGAGTTTGTTTATTTATCTGTCTCTTTTTATATCAGTTTCCAAAATAACTCAGAAAGTTAGAGATGGTTCTTTTCAAAATTTACAGTGATTGATTGTTAGTGGTTGCTAGGTATATATTAGGAGGAATTGATGATTAACTTCTAGTGAGGATCAGTTGCCTAAACTCTTTGACTGCCTGTTTTTTCTAATAGCATACCTAACTCAAAAAGTTATCCATGGACCTTTATGAAATTTGCTGGGATTGGATTAGCTATTACCTTATTTATGTAGCTACTAAGAGCAAATGACTAAATTTTTCTGTTGGTTGGTTTGTTTATTTGTCTCTATATTTGTTAGGGATATAGCCTAGGCCTACCTACCACAAAAAGTTATGAATGGATCTTCCTGAAATTTGTTATGGCTAATGTTTAAACATGTTAAATGATGCAAATGACAAACTCTTGATGATGAGTCCTTTTTATGTTTGACTAATGTTTGGCCGAACATAGCTATGTACGGTACCTAGCTATCTGGCTAATTCAAAAAGTTTAGGAAGGATTCTCAAAAAATTACCAAAGCTGCTATTACTGTCAGTAAGGCAGAGATGTCTAAATTTTGGTGATGTTATAGAAGAACTCACAATTTCAGGCAGGTTGTGAAGTCGGAGAGTTCAAGGTCTGACTCAGACTCCTGGCCTTTCAGAATTTCTGACTCCGACTCCTGGTCCTCAAGATTTTCCGACCCCGACTCTGACTCCTAGGTCCAACTAGTAGATATTTGATAATTTTTGCTAGTTTAAACATATATCAAGTTAAAGATGCTATGTGTATTGTACAAATACTATGATATTTTACATCATTTGGGATATTAAAGTGAGGATATTGAACAAGTTTGGTAAAACTTTTGCACCTGGTACATTATGTGAGGGGGGCATGGGGGGGGGGGCAAAATGCTCAATTTTCTACCGATTGTTCTGAAGCTTACATAGGTAGTGTATGTATTTTGGAAAAAAAAAACACATTTTACTCCTACAATTTCTTTTATTTAGGCCTTAGTTTTTGAGATAATGGAAGTATATACAGTAGGCTATAAAGATATAGTTAGGTACCTATTCATATTTTCTAAATTTCAAAGGAATAGAACCCAGTGAGTTTTCATGCTACAATAAAAACAATGACAGTTTTGGAATCCTTGAAACATTCTTAACAGAACTACTGTGCTGGCCTTTCCATTTTCTATTCTGTCCAATCACTACCCAACTAAAATAGCTATAGGGGGAAAATCGATTTTGGGCTGCATTGATAAAAAGGGCTAAAATGAAAATTCCTGCTAGTTATATAGTTTTCTTAGGAATGGTTCAAGGATTCTAAAACTGTCAATGTTTCCATTATAGCATGAAAACTCATTGAGTTCTATTCCTTTGAAATTTAGAAAAAATGCATGAGTATATATTCATATATACTTCCATTATCTCAAAAACTAGGGCCTAAATCAAAGAAATTGTGGGAGTAAAATGTGTTTCTTTTTCAGAAATACATACACTATGTAAATTTCAGAACAATTGGTAGAAAATTGAGTAGTTTGCCCCCCCCCCCTCACATAATGTAGCTACCAGATGTAAAAATTTTACCCAAATTTTTTTTCAATGTCCTGATGTCATCAATTTAATGTTCAAACTGTTTCAAGGATTCCAAAACTGTCATTGCTCTTTTCTATCATGAAAACTCATTGAGTTGTACTCCTTTGAAACTTAAAAAAAATACATAGCTACAGTACAGCTATATTTATAATTTCCCATTATCTGAAAAAGGAAGGCCTAAACCAAAAAATTTGTAGGAGCAAAATGTATTTCTTTTTCAAAAATACATATACATGTACTATGCATATTTCAGAAAAATCGGTCTAAAATTGATCATTTTGGCCCCCATGCCCCCCTCCCATAATGTACAAGGTACAAAAGTTCTACCCAATATTTTTGCAATGGCTTCATCATATGGAATAGGAAAATACATGGTAGCTATAGCTGTAAAAGAGAAATGTGCAAAAAAATTTCCACATTTATAATTTTTTTATATTTGTCACTAAAAATTTAGAATTGAATGATATTTGTTTATAAATGGGATCCCGGAGTCGGAGTTGGACTAAAAATTCCGACTCAGACTCCTAGAGCAAGTGAGATTCCGACTCCCCCTCAAAACCTCTGACTCTGGCCGACTCCGACTCCGCAACCCTGGTTTCAGAACCAATTTGAGTTTTTTGTTAACATTGCCTTGCTTGGTGTAGAGATAGCCTACAATCCAGAGTGCTTTAGTAATTAGCTAGCTAGTTGCCTTTCTTGCCTGGCTATTTACTGTATCCTAGCTATCTATGTGATAAGGTAGGGCCTACAATTTGAAGGGGCTTCTAAGTTCTAATATAGGTACCTACTTAAGCTTTTATTTAAGTTCACCAGCAAACAGTAGTTAGCTAGATGCTTAAATTCCTGATCTGTTGTAGAATTTTAAAAGCTGCCACTTATTTGCCACTCTTGATTCTTTTAGCCTACTTTGGATTTTCTCTCACAACTCAAGTACCTATAGCTTTCTGTTATTATATTTGCTGATAAGTAGATATTTTGCAGCCCTCTAAAACAAGAAAAAGGCTTCATGATGTTGAAGCCTAGTCTGCTTATACTTTGACTTAGAATTTTTGGGTTTGTTTTCATAAATAGCTAACCAGGTAGTTACTTATGGCTCTGTGCTGAAATGAAGTCTTACTTCCCCATTTGAATATTTTTCAGCCTACCAGAACAAAGAAAAAGAAAGACCGTACAAGCAAGAAAAGTCGGAGTGCCTCTTCACCACCTTACAGAGCAAGATCTAATAGCAGGGACAGTGAATCCCAATCTGGATCTGATGAAGGTAGCTATGCTGTGTGGAAGTGATGGTTGTTGGCATCGACCTATTGGGATTATTAGCAATTTAGTTTGCCCCACACTGTTTTGTAGTAGCTATAGGGAGTTTTCCAGACTGTCATAATGACCAATAGGTTTATTGTATATACGGTAGGTACCGTAAAATGGGCTGACTTTGGACACTGGGGGGGGGGGACTGCGAACCAGAACAGGTTAAAAAGAACTTACTGCAGTGACAGGAAAAGTATCAAAAGTTAACAGGAAACTCAAACTCAACTAGCATAAATACAGAAAGGAAAGGAATATGTTTTGTTTGTACAACAACAAACAATATGTATTCCTTTATGTGTTTATGTTAGTTGAGTTTTGAGTGTGAGCCTAGTCATATAGCTACTACAGAGAAAACAACCTAGTTATACTATAGTGTAGACTAGAAGCTTCCTTTTAACTTTTGATACTTTTTCCTGTCACTGCAGTAAATTCCTTTTTACCTGTTTTTGTCCGAAGTCACCCCATTTTATGATAGCTACCTATGTTTGTGTCATGAAACATGCTAATTTTCCTGAAAAAGGCCATCAAGAATCACTACATCTTTACAATATGAGATCCAGGTTGCATGCTTGGAAAATTGGGTAGCTAGCTAATTATAAGCTTTGTGTTTGCTACCACTTCTACTGTTTTTTGACCCTTGAGTAGCTACAGGCATTTGTGTTGCTTCTCCTATATGGTGATTGCATATGAGACGGAAAATAAGTTTGACCCTCATATATTGATGAATGAGCACTAAGTACAATCCATGGTCCAGATAAATGCACAGTAGCAAATAAATGTGTAGCTATATTGCTGCTTGAAGCAGTGAAGATGGATGCAGCAGGCTTTGGTTTTATGTTACTGTGCCACAGCTATCTATTATTTAGAGCTCCCTCTCTTGGAGCATGTTTTTTTTTTACTTAAATCTTCTCTAAATACTTTTTCAGCTAAGATTTATGAGTGCATTTGACAGTTGCAGATAATTTTGAAGGAATTAGCTGCTTGAGTAGCTGCCAGATTTAATTAAGCTGTTGTAAATTGTTGCACATAGCCTAGGTATTCAGTTCAGAAAAGAAGATGTAAAATTGCAATTACGATTATATATTCATTTTCTTGAAGTTTGGCATAAATTTCCCTTGGATCAATTAGCTATGTAGCTACATATCTACCAAGCATGTCTACCTTTGCTACCACTGAGCTGTCAGTCCAAATTCTGTACAGTCATTTCTTTTTATGGCTGCATATTGGGAGTTAAATGGACTAAGTCTAACTCCAGCTCCTGTACCATATGCAAATTTGGTTCCAAATAAAATTGAAACATCTATTCCTCCATGCAGCCATTTCTGCTTTGCAATTTTGCTTGAAAAATCATTATACACTACCTACCAGCCATTGTGGCTGACTCACATGACTGTCAAACCAATTCTTTAAGGTTATTGTTCAGATATTTTTCTGCCCTGATCAGTGCAGTTGTTTACAGTCCCTCTGTCTGAATAGCTAGTTATAACATAGCTAGGTACCCACTGTCAAGGAACGTGGCGCGGAGTCATGCATAACTGTTTAGCATTACTGTACTTAGCCCATAGCTACTTCTTTTCCCCTGCAGGTAGCTACTTCATTTCTATAAACTTCTTGTTCTTTTTGAAAACGTTAGGCTAATATTTTAAATCTCTGTTGGAACGCCTGAGTAACAGCTACAGAACTTGAGCAAAGTTTTATAATACTTTTTTGTTTTTACTTAGCTACTGGCACCAATATTGTTTCAGATATCTCTCCAAATTGAGAGCGAGTTGTAACTAAGAGAGCTGCGTGATTCTCTGCCGTTTGTATGGATATAATCATGCATACGGACGTTTAGTTGGAGAAATTTTTCACTTAGACTGTCCTGCGAATGTGCTTCTACACCTCTAGTGAGACTGTGAAGTTTGTCTGAAACTATTACAGCATTTTTTAAGAAAAGTTACAAGCTAGGTTGCAGAGTAGGTAGGTAGTTGCTGGGGTTTGGTGGATATTGGATGCCTGGAGGTTCCGAGGTAGATGGAACTGCACTCATAGCCTATGCTGAACCCCAGGAGGCAAAGCCAGCCTTAGGACCTTCCGATCATGTAACCATGCTTTTCACTTGCATGGCAATCTGTATGAAATGTGTTTGAAAAGGTCGGCCAGCTGTCATAGTAGGGCATAACAACGCTATACGGTAAATCACGTGTCGTCAAGACACGCACTGGCGCAGACACTTCCGAGGTGATTTTACTTGAGCAAGGAGCAGTGATGTCAATGGGATTTTTTGAATAATCCTAAGATGAATCTCACCGCATAAACCCAAGATGTGATAAAAAATCAATTTTGTATATGGTAGCTACCAACTCAATGTTATTCACTAGCTCATGAGTTGTTTTTTTATCATTATAAAGATAAGAAAGCAAAGGTTCCCGGACTTGAACTAAAGACGTTAAGGGAAAACCCAAAATTTTTGGGAAAAACCTAAGCTTAGGCAGCCGTAGGAAGGAGCTAGTTGGGGCTGGGAACTGCTGGCCCATATTTTCTACCTTTCCGTTGTAGTTATAGACAACTTCGGCAATGCACGGTTCGTAGTCACTCTTTACGCGCCAGATATGGAAAGCAAAATGGGATCAGAAAATGCTGGCCCTTCAGCATTTGTTTCTAAGAGATCTTGCGGAAAAGGTTCTTTCTTATCCTGAAATTCATGAACTGATTATTTAGGACTGCTTATATTTTTGGTATCGTTTTCATTCAATTTGTTGGTAGGGCCGGCCCCTATGCCAGAGTCGCCAATGCCAGTTGCTATTTATTGAAATTAGCCCTGTTCTGTTGCAGATGAGGCTGGTGAGCACCATTCCCTCCTGGACACACAACTAGTATCAAGCCCTACACAGACCCAACATGAAGGCAAACCAAAAACCCCACCTGGCGTTAAGTTCCCCAGCCACCAGCATGGCTCATCAAGGAACCCTCATTGGCCAATGCTTACGCCAACCCCAATCCTTATAGTGGGGGTTGCGTTTATACTTGTGGCTATTCCCGCCTTGCTTTACTTAGCCAACGCCATACCCCAGTGGAAACAGCGGACGCATGAACGTAGAACATTGGGCCAGATCGAGGATGACATCGCCAGTGATCTCGGCAAGCTGCGATTCGAAACTAAGCAAGAAGAATCATTTTGGTAAGCTCAAGTTATATGTTAGTAATTAGCATTTAAGTAGTTAACTAAATCAAACAGTGTTCTTATCATAGGCTATTGTGCAATGTTTGTGTTCAGTTTTGTTTTATTGAATGAAATATCTACCTAACTTGAAATATTTACCTCCGCCAAGGACGTTATGTTTTCGTCGGGTTTATCTGTCTGTCACCAAGATAACTCAAAAAGTTATGGAGGGATTTTGACGAAATTTACAGGGATTGTTATGCATGTTAGGAGAAACAGATGACTAACTTTTGGTGAAGATCCCTCCATCCGTTTGTTTGTGAGTATGCCTCTCTTTTCTTAATGTCATAACTCAAAAAGTTATAGATGGATTTTTATGAAATTTACACAAATTGTTTGGTAGCTATAATACGAAGAGTAAATGAATGAACAAATTTTTGTGATGATCTGTTCGTTAGTCACTGTTTCTAATTCCATGCCAATCTGAATTTTTTTGCTACCGTTGCCTCGCTTGGCGGAGGTATGCGCTTTCAGGATGCTCTAGTTTGGTTCTATTAACATAGGTACATGTTCTTTTTCTTTTTTGTTTTATTGGTGAAGATATATTAACGATCAAGTTTTGATCCATGGATTGTAGCAAAGACTGCTTTCTCTCTCTCATTAGTTGTCTGTGTAGGCTAGGTGTTGGGAACACGGCGCTATGAGCCAGTGGGTTATATTTGTTGACTTCGCCCATCCTGTGAGGTGGAGAGTAACGCTGCCAGGGAAACCCGCAGGTCACCTCAGTCTTGGCTAGGCCTTCAGGACGTCTGCCGTTCTTGTCTGATTTGCTTCGTTCTATTTTGATACTTCTACTGATGATGCTTTGCTCTACTTTTCCTTTTCATTCCTGACCTGCTGTTTGCATGTGCTTTTTGATCCTTCTTCGGAACACCCTCGTGTTTTGCTTATGCGTGTTCATCGACATACTACGTGTCACTATCTTTTCCAATCTCGAAGCACCGCGCTTTGTCTTGGGAGGCTTAACCTTACAGTCTCATCCTGGGAGTTTATAGCCAAGTATTGTCTGGTAATCGCGGCTGGCGCAGTGTATATCATATGCCATATAATATCGCAGCGCATTCCACGCTACTATAATTTTTTAATTCCAATTTTGTTGTCCAGGAGGCAGTTGGGTGCAGGGGTGATGTCCCTCACAGAAGAGCAGCCTACACAGCCTGTGGTGCTACTGATGGCGGTGCCCGTTGATGCATCACAGACCGCTGTGTGTCTAGCTCATCATATCGTCGATATTATCCACAAGGCTTTTGGTGGTAAGTGGTTAGGCCTATAGGCTAGTCTTTTTCATCAGGAACAAAAATAATGGGAGAAGTAGGCGAGAATACTAAAAGAATGCCTAGTAACTTGTTTTTTTTTTTTTATAGATCCATGATGACCACATAGCGCCTTTTCATAGTTCCTGTATTTGATATATTCCGTATTATTAGTGCTTCCCTTGTAGGATACAGTTAGGGAGTGATAATACCCTGCTCTTTAAGACAAGCATGGGTAAATCATATCAATGTCAATAGTATCTGATTTGCATACACTGGCACGATAATCGATCCCTGCAGCTGCAGGGTCCCCAACAACGTCATGTGACGTGCATTATTTTTCTTCGTATGACTGTGTGGTTATGCCACTGTATTCACTACCCGCTTCAAAAGAGTCCAGCTCAAAGACCGGCAGCTATTGCTCACCAGCCAGATGTGGCTCGCATGCTGACTGCATCTGGCTCGCTGCTACATATTAGCTGACATTATTTTTACCTCCGCCAAGGAGTAGGAAGAGGAACACAGGAATACCTCATAGTTAGCTGCGGCATAACTTTATTAGAAGAAATTTCAGATAATTAGGTATTCTACCGGAAAACTTACGTTTACTGAAAATAATGACCCTCTGTTGATATTGGATTGGCCATAGGCTAGGGTTAGGTTACTTTAGGCTAACCCATCTTATGTTAGGGGAAGCAGCGCCTCAGAGGACCCTTTAGCTTATCTTAGCCAGTATCTAGGCCTTCGGGACGTCTGTTTTTCGTGCCGACTTTGCTGCCTTCCGTTTTCGCGTTTCTATTGGTGTTATTTTCCATTCTTCTTCCCCTTCTTTCCCAACTTGCTATTCCCTTGCGCGCCGATCCTGTGTCTGAACACCCATGTGCATGGGTTCTACGTTCCTAGCGACTTACTCTATGCCCTTTCTTTATTCGTCTGTGGTATCGCCCTTGTTGTGGGAACGGGTAATTTACAGTAAACTACTCGATAATATCTAGGCTAGCTCTTTAGATATAGGTATATATTAGCTACTACCTATACAGTAGGTATGTGTATAGTTGTAAACTTGTCATTACTTACCCTAACCTTACGATGACCAAATTAAATAACTAGCTACCTTATGTGTTTTCATAGGAATAGCGTTGTTCGAAAGAACTATGGAGTACGCCGGTCCGCGCCTACTGTAGTTTGAAGTGCATCTGAGTTTAACTGTGTCAATCGTCTGTTTTATATAGAAGTGCGCTAGGGAGTTTGTGGGTGTCAGGGAGTGCTGCTGCCTGATATGCATGCTGTTGTACGAATAATGTCTCTTTCATGCTTGCCTATATTGCAGCAATATGGTACGCCATAGAAAGCACAAAACACGATATATACTTCACTGTCCACTCCTCCCAAGTCGGCCTTCTGGCAAATTGGTAAGACATGAGAAAACCTATTCCAATCAGATAGCGACCTCAAACACTAACTGTTCTTGGAGACAAAGAGTATGCATCAATTTGAAAGAAGCATGCACACATGAACGCTAGCCAAAGGTAAATTGCAAAAGTATTTTTAACCAAATTGGTGTTGTAAAATTTTATAATCGTTATCAACCCCATCCCTGTCATAATATATATAGCTATATGGGCTTTACAACTCCAGGGGCAAACCCGAGTACCTTTTCCGTAGGAGATGTTGCATCTGGCCGCAGTTCCTGCTGACGAGGTTAGTTTTATAAAATTAGGTAGGTTCTCTATTTCCTTTTCTGTTCTGCTAGGTGGGCTGTCGATCGAGATCGCGAACTTAGTCCGCGGGATTTCTCTCATCTCTCGTGTGGAAGGCCGCAAAAAAAGGCCGACTACTCGAGTGTCTCCTACTAAGTTTTGCGCCTTGTTTCCTGCCCGTAGTAGCGCACGTAAGGCACGCCTACCCATTATGCGGTATTTGAATACTGCACTAGTAGTTTCTATGTTGAAACGACCAAGTTGCGGCTACGGAGGTTAAACGAAGTATATACATATTCCTCGTTGATAAACCCATTTCTTTGAGGTCGCCATGTTGACAGGGACAGATTTTAACGAAGTTTTATCTGTTTGCAGTCAGGCTAACTTAGAATTCGAGTGGGCAATCAATTATTATTCGATCGATGGCTGTGCTTTTTGCCAAATTTGAAGAAACATTTACGTATATGGGTGCACACTGAACGTGCCACTACTCTTTTTCTGGCCGAAACGAAACTCTTAGTTTACTTTCTATTTGAAATTTTAGATTTTACTCATCTTAAACTTTGATGCTCTTTGCAGACGATTACTCAGTGCGACACGATACCCAGGACCACCTCACCATGGCATGGGACGAACACAAGTTGGCTTTGGACCACCTCCTCCAGAACCTCGCTCTTTCACATGCCGCCATTATTTATAACCTGGAGAAGATGCCACCTAAGACCGCGACGTTGCTCCATGGTTATTTTGATAATGAAAATGCTCCTTTTAAACGGGTGAGTCGACATGTACGATCAGGGTTCTGCTCGATACCCTAGCCACCATTAAGGACTACACAGTAGCTTTAGATGGTGCAAATGTACCATTATGTACGTACGAAAATTTTGCTATCAGTTCTCGATGCTTGCTAAAGTGGAACGCACTCTCTTTCCAAATCCCTGAGATAACTAACTTGACATACAACAGATATCCTTGACTTCTTGGGTTTCCCCTTTGGATCACACCAGTTTCCTCCTGATGCAAGTAATGATTCACTTACTCAGAATATTGGCCATGTATTTTTTGTAGCTGGTAGCATTCAGTGTAGAGGCCATCTATACTGTAATTTTTGTTGGAGCTGGTTATTGTATTATAGGCACTCAAAGTAGAAGCCCTGATTTTTTCTGCAAGAGGTTATGATTGTATTATAGGTACTCATATTAAAAGCCTTGTATAATATGTTTTCTTTCGACAGTGGGTAATTGCATTACGGGCAGTCGTAATATTAGCCTTCTATTATCGCTGTATTTACTTCACTGGACAGGCACTGATTGTTGTGCTGCTGGAGCTGGAGCTGCACTTCACTTCCATGCCCTTGGCCCACTTGGATGTGACCGTGGAGCGGCGGCTGCACGAGCTCTGGCGCCAGGACCTGGGGCCCGACAGCATCACCGGCCTCATCTCCAGGGTGTCTGTGCAGCCGCTGCTGGTGAAGCCCGAGTCTAAGACTAAATTGAACGCTCTTTGCCCCTTGTGAAGTTTGCTTTGGAATGCCCCAGCCTTGCTTGTGAGAGCCTAGTCTGTCCCTGCCTTGGGCGGCATTAAAAAGATCGTGATGGTTGAGCTTTGGAAGAACGGTCGATGTTTGTGAGCATCTAGTCAAAATTTTGATACACTGAGAGGTCTTAGCCCTGCGTGATGCTTTGAATGTGGAATGACACAGACTTGCTGGATAGCCCAGTCTGTGGAGACGTTTGCTGTCAGTTTGTTTTGTGTGAAGTAGATTTATAAATAGCTCACTGTGCTCTCTAGATCCTTACTGCGTTGTTATCGCTGGCGGGGGCAGGGGGAACTCTGATACTCCGCAATAGTTCTCTGGCTCCCAGAGTATTTTTTTATGGTGTTAACGCTGTTACTTGTTGTGTTAAGCTAACTTAATTTGTAGATATTTTCTTTCATCCGAGAATTTTTTTTGCTTTAATTAGAGAGCAGGTGAAAAGTAAGAGCACGATACGTAGCAATGATCATTTTGGACTTGTAACGTACTATTGTCAGAAAAATTGCTCTTAGGAAGTTGGCTCTAGCTACCAGATACGTTTCATTTAAAAAAGAAATCAGCTTTGCATCGTCCTACGCTGAGAAGCTGACGTCATAGAACACTCCAGTGAGTCGCGTCATGTGTCCCTCTGTGAGGTAGTTAGATCTAGCCGTGCTCTGCCACACGCCAGTCATTTCGGGCTGTTGAGAATGAAAGCTTACTAATACAACAATGTAGGTGCCATAGAAAGAGATTTGAGTTGCAAATGAATCGAGTATGACGTATTTTTTAACTCTTATCTGTTCAAACAAGTGTTTGGGCTATTGGAGAATTGGTAACTAACTTTAATTCGTGCTGCTGCTGCTGTTTTTGCAGGAACTCAATTTGATAGAAAGGATCGACAGCTTTAAAAGTAACTTGTCGAGGATCGTACTGTTATCGAAAGCTACCTCTTCCTCTCACATTTATTCCTTTCTACCTCGTCTTTCCCGACCTGCTGCTCTTATCGATTGTTCTCATGTCGGTGATCTTCATATTTCTTAACAGATCGCATACCAGCTCTGTCTTGTTTTCTTTGGGTTGCCGAGTGCCTTCTCCGCAGGGGATGTAGCATCTGGCCGCAGTTCCTGCTGAGAAGGTTAGTTTTGTAGAGTAAGGTAGCTTCTCTATATTTCCTTTATGTCCCGCGAGTTGGGCCGCCGATCGAGGTGACCGGCTATTTCTGCGGGGCTCTTACCTTCGCCCGTGCGGAGGTCACAAAAGGGACCGTGTGCACGGGCGCTTCTTTTTTTCTGTTTTCGTCCTTCATCTCTTGCCACCTGAGCACAACGTTGTGGTTCCGGCTGTAAGCCGAGTAGATCATCTTAGATCGCTATCGATTCTCTTAGCATCAGAAATGGCGGCACAATACCAATATAATATTTGCTTTGGGTTGCCGAGTACGTTTACGTATGGAGATTTCAATGGGGAAAACAGAGAAATTGTATGGGGCGCTGTATGTTTTTGGGCATGGTCACTTGAATTGGGAAAACAGAGATTGAATGGGTTACTGAGCATGTTTGGATACTGAGGCTTGAATTGCTGAAAGCAATCAAATAGTAATTTTCTTTCACAAGGTCGTAACACGTTATGCAGTGATGGTACATAATTTTTAGTTTCTTTGGAGTCGTAAAATTTGATATGCATTTCTTGACCCAGCAATTTTAGAACGGGTTCTAGGGGCCTTCAGTTTATCAATTTGAATTGTATCCCTTTGGAGATTATCCATTTAGTGTGCTCGATTTGGCTTAGTTGTGGCGTCATTTTTTATGTTTATTCAGATTAAGTTTGGCAGCGGCAAATGCAGGACGCTTTATAATTGTACAGCACCATTTTTGGGAGTGTAAATTACTGTCTAAAATTGCCACGCAGTCCCTTCAAACATCCACTAAATAGATTACAGTAGGTATATATGTCGTGCGCGAACGATGGATTTGGACAATCAATCGATCGCGCTGCGCAAACGGTGGATGTTGTAGGTATTAGGCCGTAATATTGGGTAAGTTGGACTATATTCGGGTTTTATGTCGGGTAGGTTATGGGAGGCAAGGACTGGTTTTGAACAATCGATCGATCGCGCACAACATATATAATGATTAAGTAAATCCGGACTCTGCTAGTACTTCTCAAATCCCTCTTAATTGGGCACGTTAAGCGTATATACTTGTGGATGAGCTTAATCTGCGAATTAAACAGCAAATCAATTGTGTGGTATGTTACTTCTGTGCAGGCTTAGCTTTCTGCTACTAGCTGTTGTTGAGTCCATTTTGTGTGTGTTTTTTTTTAGTCTTTCTTGATTTCAAGGATCAAATCGTGATTCGTATTATTATCTCGCCCCATCTAGTGGTATTACTTTATACCTACAGCAGAATTGTGGCGTTGTTTGTTTAGAGCCTACTGGAAGTTCAACTTCCACTAGCCTCTTGCCCCCTGTGGGCGGGTAGCTCTCACCCACTTCAGCCTGTCTGGGGTCAACCAACCGGTGTCTAGGAGTCGGAGACCTTAAAACAAGGTCAAAAATTTATTGCAAAAT
>LQNS02276499.1:2084922-2101452 GCA_001587735.2 Parhyale hawaiensis
GCCACCCGCCCACAGGGGGCAAGAGGCTAGTGGAAGTTGAACTTCCATCCGGCGTCTAAACAAAGCACTTTCGCCTCAACTAACGTTTCGTTAGCTCAAGGCGAATTATTTATTCTGAATATGTTGACAGTAGTCTTAGTGGTAAGTCCAAAATTTTGCTACATTTTGTATATTTTTAATTTTAAAAAAGAGAGTTGTTGTGACCAAGAAACAGTATTCTTAATATATTATAACTTGAGTATTTGATTACGAGGGTGCATCATTTGTAGCGAGAACTATTCCGTGATTACTTGAACGTTTGTGCCCGCTGCAGTTGTGATATACTAACGAAAATGATATTTTACTCAGATACAAAAGTGTTGAGGCGTTCTGCACGTTTCTGTTGACCTTATATTGCTCACTGTCAGTTGTTTATATCGTTGCTTATGTTTTTCCGCACATTGCGGCTGTGAAGGAGACGGAAAGTGGGGGTGCAGATGGCCCAAAGAAGTGACCAAAGTCCAAGGAAAGTGTGACATACGAGAGGTGGTGAGGGGAAACTGGCGGTGTCGGCCCGCTCAGGACGCTGTCATGGGCGAAAAAAAGAAAGAGAGGCAGCGGGGTGGACCGTTTCAGACTGTCGTCACAGAGCTTGGGGAGGTTCGTCGGGGCTTCAGTCATGGTGTCGTTGATGTGGGGCCCTGCCCGGTAATACCGGGAGGGTGATTCCGTGTGGGCCTGGTGTTGCTATCAGCGGGGGCACAGGAACCATTTTGGGACAGTTAAGTGTTGAGGAGGGTCCTTCCCCCCCCCCCTCCCCTTCCACAGCGAGCGTAGAATCGGCGAGGGCCTTCACATAGTAATTTCCATAACGGTGGCAGTATTACCTAAGGGTAAACTCGATTTTGTTGTCTCTGCTAACACTTGCCAAGCAACAGGAACAAGAGTGGAAATTTTGTAACGTGCAGCACAATGGGTGTTCCCATCCCATAAGCCCTCAGCTCAGAGGTATATTCTGGCGGGCCCTTGCCCTGCCACAATATATTTGGGCCTCACGAACCCAAGGGTCCCAAGTGCCTTTTCCGCCGGGGATGTTACAACTAGCCGCAGTTGGTGCTGAAAAGGTTAGTTTGTTTGGCTAGGTAGGTTCTCTGTATTTCCTTTCTGTCTCGCGAGGTGGGCCGCCGATCGAGGTGAATGACTTTTTCTGCGGGGCTCTTACCTTCGCCCGTGCGGATCGCCACAGAAAGGACCGTCCTCACGGGCGCTTCTTTATTATGTCTTCTTCTCTTTTCGTCCTTCATCTCCTGCCACCTGAGCACAACGTTGTGGTGCCGGCTGTAAGCCGAGTAAATCATCTTAAATCGCTACTGATTGTCTTAAGTTTCAGAAATAGCGGGACAATACCAATATAATAATTATAATGCTGTACCTCCGCAAGTCGCATGTGTTTTGTAGCACTTACGCTTACTCTGTAGTCATGACACAGTCACTGAGTGGTCAGCTGCCGACTGGCTACCACTAAGTGTCGCCTCCCCCCCCCCTGTTGCCATGTTAGCCGAGGCCGTGGCATGGGTCATAGGGTTCAGTTCGTCTTTCCCATTCTATGCTCACATCCAAGCTGTGCCGTAGCCTTACATTGGTCCTTGAGATGGATTAGATTAGATAGGCGGCAGTAGACGAACCAAAAGGCCCATTCCCAAAAAGACACCGGGACTTACACCCCGGTCCGCTATGAGCTATTGCCATTATGTTAGTAGAATGTAGAGGAATGGAGAAACGAGAAGAGAAAAAATGGAAAACGAAAGAGAAAAAAGAAATGAGGAGATATCGGACTTTCGTGCCCACTTGACCTGCTCCTATGTTCACGCTCCTGCTATTGACATCTCCTGACTTGGTAATCCAGCCTTACAGCACGACTGATTGTGTATTCCCTTTTTGTTCTTCACCTGTTCAATCGCCATTGTACTGTNCTGACTCTCGTGCCCACTTGACCTGCTCCTATGTTCACGCTCCTGCTATTGACATCTCCTGACTTGGTAATCCAGCCTTACAGCACGACTGATTGTGTATTCCCTTTTTGTTCTTCACCTGTTCAGTCGCCATTGTACTGTAGAATGGGAGTGTTGAAACTGTACAATGTAGTAATAGTAGGTATTAATATTTATCTTTGGTAGTATTTTACCTGATAATACTAAACTTCAGTTTTAATATTTGTTGTGTATATAACGTCCACATCTTGCACTTTGTTGCCGGCAGGCGTCGTTTGAGGAGTTTGTGCGTTGTCGCTTTCCTTGTATTTTATTCTCTTTAAAAAAGAGCGCTTTACATAGTATGTAATTTTTTATTCACTCGCTTTGTTTCAACTTTTGTGATGAAAGGATATACCATCTCGAATAACTGATATTTACTGTGCTCGGTGCATTTTGCCTGCTCAGAAAGGAGGATGGTAATTTAAAAGTACCGATGTATGCTATCTCGAATAGTTGTAATTTATTATGTGCAATGAGTTTAAGTAGCTCGCGAAGGAAGAGGATGATGCTTTACCGAGCTGGAGTCGTCCATCATCACCTCTTTGGCGTTCTACGTCACGAAGTAAGCAGGCAGATGTATATTTTTAGGACTGGAGAGTCAGAGTCGCCAATTTGAGTTACATATGTTGTGGCATCGTAAATGTTTCTTTGCCGTCATATTCTTGCAGCCGAATACTCTAGTAGTTGATGCATGAACACACGATTGCCATCAGGTGAGACAGGACTGAAAATCCGGACACAGCTGTTGAGATCAGCTGATCTCGATCTAACGGACTAATCGATGACACCTAGAGTGTCAAACCATCACAACCCTGATTGGGCTACCATGACCCGGAAACGTTAACCGAACCCCGGAATTCGTTGACGTGACTCCGAAAACCGTGTACTGGAACCCTAAAAACGTTACCCAGACAACGAAAAACTTCGACCGGTCCTGGCAAACATTTCTCTAACCCCAATAAATATTTGCCAGGTCGCTAAAAAAAATGTTATCCGCGTCCCTGAAAGAGTGTACCTGTTCTCCGAAATGATTAAAATGAGGCGTTTTTGTATATGAGCCGTTAAAGATTCCGACACGGATTAAATCCGTACGTAAACTACCTGCGGTGTCACACATTTAATCCTGGGGTTATCTTTGCAACTCTCCTCTCTTGCCTCTGGTGCGGTCGCTTGCAGTGTGGACAAGGGGTTGTTGCAGTTCTACTGCAGCCGTTAATATCCATTGCCTGTCTAAGAAATTGTGCACCATAGAGGTTTGTAATTCGCCCTAAAAGCGCAAGTAGGAGCGATTAGGTTTGTAATTGGCGATTAAATTGGGAAATTTGGATAAGAAGCTCCTGCTTTAGGTATAGTACTGTAACAGAATGCTGTGTGTCGCTACCATGTAGCTGTGATATTGTTGCCTCGTAAGGATCTTCCCTTCACAAATGAGGGCGAATATGTCTAGTGAGGTAAGGCCTTGGACTTGAGGTAAGGCGCTACTGCACTAGTCATATCAGTCCTTCAAATGCAGCCCAGTAGGCTTGGCTTGTTTGGAACTTCAGTCAGGTGAGTTTCTCCCCGTAGGACTAAGTCTCAAGCGTTAATCGTCAATCGATTTCCTTTGCTACGGCAGACAAGTCAATTGTCTCAATCGTTATCAGGTTGCTATTAACGTCTTCTCCTTTAACCAAAGTGGTGAAACCGACGCTCCTCGCGGAGTTTTCAAACTAATTGAGTCTTCTGGGCTAAGCTTAACTCACCGCCCTGCTAGTCGGTGGCCTTCAATTACTCCTCGATAAACCTAACGTCGTTCCAATGTGAACGAGTTTAGACAAAGCGGCTTTTGCTACTTAAATTTTTTCGCTTAGCCTTTCAAATGTTCGGTTTATCCTGTGAATTTGATGGCGAAATGAACACGCCGTCGAGCGTAACCCTCTGGTAAGCAAGCTAGCCATACTGCGGCGTGTACACTGAGCCACATTTTATCTAGACCTGTGGTGGTGTTTTAACCAAATTTTATAGACCAAACTTACTTATAAAAAGTTTTTTTTATATACTCACTCCGCTATTTCACATCTCACAAAGAAAATTCACAAATTTGAGTTTTACTTTGTTTTTTTGTTGCCATTCTGACCATATAGAAATTTTGGGGACTTTTTTATCTTGAAATCGTAAAATCACTCTTCTTTTCTTCTGGAACGTTGACAGCTACCGTTACTTTGACGGGCTAAGCCTCAAATATTAACCCTTTCTCGCGTGAGTGAGAGAGCGTTCTATTGGGCTCCGATATTTACGCATTCGAAACTTAGAACAGCTGAGCGGCTTTCGACGTGTTGAATTGCATTACAGGTTTTGACCAGTATTCGTTTAGCCTTAGGACTTCCAGCATCTCAATCTTGCTCCGTGAAATGGAGTCAGCTGGCACCCCGTCATCGGGTCGCTTTTAACATCAACGCCATTCAAAGTTGCAACGCCCAAATTTGTGTATGGAATTTTTGGACGAGGCGAGTCCCTCAAGCATTATTTCGGAGCCCAATCGAACTCATCCTCAATCTCCTACTCTCGCAAGGATAGCTCTAGTTGGAATGTTGGAGCTACATAGACCGCGCTATATATAATAGGAAAAACTTTCACTATTGCGTACTATGGCTGTAGAAAATAGTAGTAAAGTTCACTTGCAAAATTGGCGGCAGAAGCGAAAATTTACGCTATATTTTTTATACTTTTCTGCCGTATTTCTCATAAAACTTACAGCACAGTTCTACAGTAGTCCGAATACACGGACACGATAACGCGAGCGTTCTCTGTGTGTTAGCCAATTGTGCCTAATAAAAAGTTAAACTTTACGATATCTTTTATTATTTAAAACCTTTCTTTATCCATTTATCTGCTATAGTAGCTGGTGCGTGAAGATTTACTAGATGAGGCGCTTGAAGCTTCACATTCTTTACCTCTTGAAGCGCGCCATTGTATTATGGAAGGCATTGAAGTAGATAGTAATTTTATCTTCTCTCCGTGTATGGGTTGGAAGAAAAAAATTCGTTTTCATAATTTCACAGATTTCCTCGCCAATGAAGTTCTCATTTATATGGCAGGAAATCCCCTCATTTTTTTAACAAAACGTTCGTTTTGGATGATTTATGACTTAACAGCTTCAAAATGCTTCAGCTTTTGCCATGGTTCATTCTGACATTTTCCCGGAGGCATCGGAGAAAAAATACGTTTACGTAAAAGAATATTCAAATGCGTTCTCCAGTGAACTGAACGATCTTAATCGACTAAAAGGTTGTTGGGTACTTGTCATTTGGCCATTAGGAAGCCCTTTTCATTCTTGCATTGGAAAATGTTTCATTTTATTTTATGATGCTACGCTGCTATCTTCCAAAAAACGTAAGTTTTTTTTTATCGATATTTCATATGAGATATTTTTAAGCTTAATGATTCACAACTAGTTTCTGCCGTCAAAAATGGCGGCAAAATTTTGTAATGATAGGTACTTCATTGATTAATCGTACTCGGGGGGGCTCTGGCGCAGTTACAGGGGGGGGGGGGTGCACCGGATCAGTAGAATATATTCTACCCTCAAAACTCGTCACGAAAACGAAGGTCAGTTATGAAATGTGTCTTCGTGACTTGGAAACTGATGAGTAATTTTACCCAATCTTTTATACCAACGATATAAAAAAACACACAACAGACTGCACCGATACAAAGCAGAATAAATGAGTTTTTGATTAACGAGGTACCGTATATGCGCAGGAAGAAAATAGACATTGTTATATAACATTCGCTACAGCAGGGGCTATTTGCATCCTAGATACGCTACTTGCCCAAAAACGAGCTATGGATGCGGCACCACCCCTAGCACAGTGTTAGTTGGGCACTCGACTCCTTGAATTCATACGTTTATACAGTAACATTCGTGCCTTATGTCTTAATAATAATAGGATAGAAGTCCTTTATTATCTTAGCTAGATTTTGTGTCTAACATATTGAGGACACGGATCCTGAGGTATTCAGTTTCAATTTTAACATGAGAATATTAGTAATTGGTCTGTGTATTGCCCCTTGACGGTGTTTTCCTATTGGAAATATGCTTACAGTAAGACTAATTTGAGCGTGTTCGATTGGGACGTGAAAGTCGATCTAAACTATGTCTACTTGAGCTAACTTATCCGAATCTGTTGACACTTGTCCCGGCTTCGTTCCGTTTTTTCAAGTTTTATTCGTTGACACAAAATTGACCACCTGTGACGGTTCTAAAACTCAACATTACTTAGCAAAATTGAGATTTCAGTCAGTTCAAGATAAGCGGGCCGCTTCTAACACCTGCAACACGACTCAGAGTAACGACGCTATAAAGTTCCTGTCGACAGTTCCGGGCGAGTCAAGTCAAGTGGGCTTGGCTTAGATTAGCTTTTACGTCCCAATAGGACACGCTCTTTATATTTGCCCAAGAGATATGAGATATTCCCGAATTATAATTAAGAAGGAAATAAATCAGCTTCCTTTTATATACGTACTGCTGCTGCTTGACTGACCTTGCCAGTGAGGGGCGAGCAGAACCAGCTCTGTGGGTGCTCGCTGTGCTCTAATAACCGTCTTGANTATAATTAAGAAGGAAATAAATCAGCTTCCTTTTATATACGTACTGCTGCTGCTTGACTGACCTTGCCAGTGAGGGGCGAGCAGAACCAGCTCTGTGGGTGCTCGCTGTGCTCTAATAACCGTCTTGATTAACTAGTTCAATTGGCCTTATGTTTCTAACATATGTAGCACGCAACAGTTCGGTCTTTGCACTCATGCACTGACTTGTGTCTGTCTAGTGTACGCGCATGCAGCATATACGTACACGACTTCAGCGAGATCTATCTAGGAACAAAAGAGAAGAGACCAGGGGCGTGTTGCAATCAGACGCCGATGTAACCCTGAGAGTGTTACCCAGGAAGCAAAGGGCGTTGCATTCTTTGCTTCCTGGTGCTACCCGTGTAGCAGTGAATGCGACGAGCGATCTCAGCGCCCAACAAAGTGTTGCGGAATTTTTGGCAAGCTTGGACATATACAGTTTGGCGGAGCCTTATTTTGACTGTATTTTAGGATAAAAACTAGAGAAAACTACTCAAAAGTGCTTCATATGTTAGAATTCAGCAATACATGGCAATCCTAGACTTTTTGTAATACGAATTGTTAAGCATCAAAGTTAATGTTTGTAAACAAAGGCAGTGTTACCGAACTCACAACCCTACAGTTTTGGAGGGTTGTCTTTGGTGTCAGGCGGTGTTACCCAACCTGTGTCGCATTAGAGGCCGGTGTAGCACAGGTGACACCGAAGGCCTGATTGTGAGAAAGCCAAAACGTGAATTGGTTGTGTTCTGTTTTGGAGATGGCACATGCCCTAGCGAACTATCCATGTCAGTGGGACTCCAGTTTTTCAATGTAACCGTTTCCAGCCGCCAGTCCGATCAAAGCTCTAAAGTTACAATGTTTTTCTACAACAACTCTGCATCTGAAGACCTCCTACCGTGGCGGTTGCCTAGTGTACACTCAACGAACTTTCTTATGTCAAAGACTCCAATGGTTCTGCTGAAATTTGGTGACGTTTTAGCAAATCAGCGCCTGGCAATCTACGAGCGTCGCTCCAAAATATATAATGGCCAATTATTGTCCAATTTGTAAGGAACAGAAATGTGGCCGTAAAACTGATGTATCATAATTAACTTTTCAATGTCAATTTGGTTGCCTCTTCAACCCCATCACCGATCATTTTTAAAGTGTCAAAGAATTTATCTTGGGGTCGAGAACTGAGTTCGTGGGATTGAAAATATTTTCAACTTTAAGGAACAATCAATTTACAGCAACATCAACAAGGTCCCTACGTAATATCAATGCTAATTGCTATAAACAAGTAACTACTGTTAGAAAATCATGGGGAATTTTACCTGATCCTGAGCCATGTTTTCCATGTCAATTCCGTCTACCCTTGTTCTGTATTTTTTCACTTAATAATCAAGCATATTATTTTCACAGCGTGATCCAGTTCAAAGCTTCGAGATCTGAGTATCTAATGTCATATTATTATGCAATTCTGTTATATCGTGTCACACAAGTTTATGGATCCCTTACAGTGCATTTTCTTCCATTCTCCAACTTTGATCGGAAACTACTCAATAGTTGACGGGCCGAGACCGCTTATTTGAAATCACACATAGGTCCTAGAACTAACCGATCAAACTTCAATAAAATGTATGCTAATTAGCATAAACAAAGTGTTATAATAATAATAATAATGCTAATTAGCATAGAAATTTCAATACACGAAGGAAACTGCTCATGGTGATATGCTGATAGAAAGAATGTATTCATCAGCAAGAAACACAGAATCACCAATGCAGGTCATTGGTGGGCGACAATAATTAAACTTTAAAATACTAAAAGAATCCAAAACGGATCATAACTAATGTGATCGCCTATCGACTTCCAAGGCTGATGAATTCGTGCTTCCTGTTAATAAATTTATTCCTAGCATCGCTATGATTAGTTTATTCTTGTTTGAGGTCTGTGTGTTATATGAAAACTATTTTAATAAGTTAAATGAATTAACCTTATGGGCTCTTTACAAGGAATGAATCCTCAAGTTAAAGCATAGTTAACGATTAAAAAATATATATGTCTATTAGTTCATCCACGTAGGTTGTATTTATTCAACCAATTGAGAATCAGTGCTTTAGAAGTCTCTCTTGTTGCAAACCCTCGTAGCAATTCTGGTTTCAGTTTAAAACAATACAATAGACATCGTTGAAAGAAATAGTGATAAATTGCCAAAGTCTTATTAGCTTAGTAAGGGAACAGCAGTGAATTGCGTTATAACACCTATATCGATCCATTGATGTACAAAAGTAATTGAACTGTAGTCAATAATATCCACATACTGCTTGAATCATGTAGCGATTGACGACTAATAATAACAATGATATCATTTCTACCTACTTCTACAGTACATGAAAATACTCGTAAACTACAGACCCCAGACCAATGCTTGAACCCAGGGGCGTAGGTACCTAAAGGGTGTCCACTGTCCAGTGCGGGTAACAAGCTCCGTTTTGGTGCTTCCCATATTTTTAATTTCTTTTAGGCAATACACAATATGAATTTAACGAGTGAGTTGCACTTGACAGTACCGAGGTATATGCCATATGGTGCCTGACGCATGCCTCTTCGTAATTGAAGTTTTTAATTTAAAGTAATGAATACTGCGCTCCTTGTAATATCTGCAGGGTTTTACAAAATGAACTGGGAATAAGTTTGGGCAACGATCCTACAACGTCATTGGGAGTTATATTAAATTTGTAGATTAGTTGTAACAAACATTGGATAACTTTCCACTGTATGTATAATGGCTTTTGCACACATATACTAGTCAAAAGAACGAGTTTTGTCAAATCCACGACCGAATGCATTTTCGTGTTCATTTAAACAACAGAAACTAGCAAAGAATTTTGAGTTGTAATTCAATCCAAGTTTGAAGAGATGTTAGGACGTTGTTACGAGAACGTGCGGCCCCACATCGAGAGGCCACCGAGGCCCCACATCAAGAGGCCATCCACTGCGGTCACACGTGGGCCCACCTTTTTACTGCAGTTCTGCTAACATTCACCTGCATCTTCCATGCCACATGGTCGCCTGTCACATTTATTCAGCTTAACCTCCATGTGTTGCTAGTACCTACCCTGAAGAAACAAAGCTATGATAGACGTGTTCACACGTCCCTCATCGTAACGCGTTCAGTCATACTGACGGACGCGGCGCGTTCATTTGATAGAAGCAGCGGCAGCAAATGCGGGAGACGGAAGGATGAAGCACGTCCCTTTTCTGAACTCATCGCGTAATTCAAATTTAGTAAAGAAAACTTTTAAATGCTGAATTAATCCTCTACAGCGTTTTCAAATCATGAACAAGTTGACAAAAATGCCTTTTAACCGTCACGTTGACGATGAGAATCACTGTGTTCCCGCTTAACATAAGAAAACTAGTTAGCTGAAAATGTTGTACTAAGAACACTGAAGCCAATTGCTGCATGCTGATTTCACTTTCTTCAGTTCGTCAGGCTAATAATATTTTGAAAATAGGCTCTTCGATCCTGTCATAATCAGGCTATAAAATTATGGAATACGAATATGATTTCAAACCGCCGCAAAATATGAGAGAAAATGTGAAGAAACGAGATCATAGATCATAACTGAGCGTGCGGCGTCATTCATTTGAGTGATGGACACTTCTACACAGGAAGCAGAGAGCGTAACGTGTGGACAGAGAGAGAAAAAAAGTTGACGCACAGCTCGTGTTCATCTTCGTGATATGAATGCGTTACGACGAAGAACGTGTGAACACGGCTTTTCTACAGAGTCATACCGAATTTCATTGCTACGACGGTAATAATTCTGTAATTTTCTGGTATCAGTTTGTCGCCCCTAGATGCTGCGCCCGGGGACGGCTGTCCCCCTTGCCCCCCCCCCCTTAGTTACGCAGTTACGCCACTGCCCGGACATTTCCAGTATAAACCTGCTGTACATAGACATAGGAAAAATCTAGCGCCTCTTCCTTTTTAAATCCAAGTCTGCCTCATAGCCAAAATCACTGGGGTTTGCTGTCTCCAAGAAGCAAAGAGCGTAACGGGAAGACTTCTATGGGACTAAAATAAAACTTAGCCGTGATCGCATGTAGCCGAATGGCGTCATATCGACGCGAGTCGAAGTATTTAAGAGTGAGACCTTAGGTCTTCGGAGGTTGGGTTCTCAATCGTTACCTACAAATACAAGCGGCGTTGTATTCTGTACGCGAAAGAAACCACAGTAAAAGTTATTACTCGAACTCTCTGTACTTGATGATAACATTTTACCGTGCTTTGTGTGTGGGTGCAGCTCAAGTAGCTGGCCAGTCAGGAAGGGGAGATTGAATGAACCAAGTCGAAAAAATACAGCTGTATGTTAAAATATCTTCTGTGAAAAGCTCTGTGAACTGAATCTGAAGTGTAAATAAGGCTTCATTTAAAATGACGGCAGTAAGTTAGCCCTTCAGGAAAACCCCCGCTGGCTTCCTCATTTTTCCCCTACCTAATACTGAAGAAAAAGATTCCAAGGAACTCAACTTTTTTTTCGCCTTTTGAAATCTGAATTTTCTCCTATCTTATTAGTTGTATTTTTCCCCTATCTAATACTGAAGAAAAAGATTGCAAGGTTCCCCACTTTTTTTTTCGCCGAAANTTTTACATTTTGAAATCTGAATTTTCTCCTATCTTATTCCCATAGAGCGTGACAGGAAAGATATAAATACATAAATAAATAAATAAATAAAAACACGACGTGAATTATTATATAGTAGATGTCACGTTTATTTACTTGTGTCGTTCTTGTTTGCACACAGTTTTATCACTTTTAGACGGGTAGAAATTCGAGGGATGAATGTAATAACAGATACCTACATAGGCGGCAGTAGACTGCCTGTATCTGTGATACGGAATATAAATCAGATCTCGCCTGCAAGAACGGGCATGCTGGAAATATGACTGAAATACGTAACATATAAATTGACATTGCTTACAGCCTGGGTGTTGAATATTCGTGAGAGAAGCAAAGAATCTGTTGATAGTGAGCCGTATGGGCAGCTCCTTGACAGGCAGGATAGGACGGCCGAATCGCGGGTACTCTATGCCCAGCTAAACAAAACCAACTTTTTGCGAAAGCAAAAACGATCGTGATGGTGACCCAACGGGTCACGGGTCGTCTAGTGCTGTACAAATGCCAAGGAAATACTCTAAGTTATCATGTTTATGTATTCTTTGATAAGTTGGGTACCTATGACTCTGTAATATGTTCCAGAAAAAGTAGCTGTAACTGTAAAACAGTTATCTAACACTCCTGACAGTAGAAAATTGTGATTGTAGGCATAATTAAGCTAAGTGATGTAATAGTTGGAGACAGCCACCCAACTTTAATATGATTCCATTGATACAAAGTGCTTCCGGTCCTTAGTTAGGTCTACCGCACAGATGGAGGATCGCTTGTTTTTCTTGAAATACAGGGGCTCCCTGTTCCTTCTTCGTATCTTTGGCAGGGAGCGAGCACGGCTGAAGCCCGAGAGACTTAATTTGTCAGTGACTGGTTCGTCAATACCTGAGTTAAGCTTAGCTTAACTTGTCCTGAATTTTGGAGGGGAGCTCCGACTTCCCCACTTTGATTCGTATCGAATGAACTAGAGCTAAACTTTCGTTTTTGGAAGTTTCAAAGGTAACCATTTAAGGGTTAGGGCCTGAAACTGAACTCAACAAGGCGAAGCCAACACCCTCGTCCGGAGTTTTAAACAAGTCAGATCTTAAGAGTTTGATGTCACCGTCCACACGATGACACCTTCCATGTAGAAATATCACAAGAATAAGAATGGTGAAAGCCTTACTAATGATAGAATCTATCAGGACCATCTCGGGATACAGAATCAGAGGACACGGGATTCTAGACCGTCGAGTCCCCTACGCCTTTTTTATTCCTTCTATCTCCCGCGAGCAAAGTGAGGAGAGGTGATAATGTTTACGTTAAAGATTTAAGTATATATATATGTCTATCCACCCAGGTAGAAGGAGTTGAGCAATGTTCACTATTTTTAGTAGGGAGTCTGGTGGGTTGATATAGATATGGCCAATGCAAAAAAAAAAACAGAATTAGCTGGCCATCAAAAATGACGTTGTTGAATCCGTAACTCCAGCCAAAAAGAGGCAAAAGGAGTTAAGTTTTTTGCAGATATTCAGGGGGATTAACTGAGATGTGAAAAATGCCAAAACTCTAGAATAAGCTGGTCGTTAAATATTATGGTGTTTAATTCGCTTTTACCGTGAGTGATGGTCTATACGCCACGAGGCGTTCTAGTTATTTTATTTATTTTATTTTTTTTTTGTCCTTGATCGTGCTGATGCATTTTTTATATTCCTTAATTTTTTTTAGCAACGCGTGTGACTTGCAGTTTACTTCTTCCTTTGTACCAGAGCGGCTGAAAATGTTCATATAGTATCTAGCTGCTTTCAGTGCCATTCTGTCAATTCTGGTGATATGTCATACTGTGCTGCAGGTGCAGCTTGCCTATCTGTACAAACCCCTCAGCAGCGGGCTGGGCGTGTTCGCACGAACTCCGTTGCTAGATTATCTAAAATTTTCTCCCATTACAGAAGTGATACCATTGTGGTTTTTTCTTGTAGTGTATATCTATTAGATACCTTAAATGAAATGAAACGTTCACTATTATAGCATCAGCATCATTATCTTCCACGAGGCAAAAAAAGAAAAGAAAAGAGGAAAACAATAAGCTTAATTTTTTATAGGATTTCCACTGCTCTTGTATGATATTATTTTTACATTGGAACCAAGACAAAATCGAAAATCATCTTATTTTACTTGCACATTTAATAACTAGAATCGTCTTGCTAGAAAAACGTCTCGATAAACTATCATGCATAGCTACATCTGCTAGAGGTAAGTGAAACAAATGTGCTCAAATGAGTGTTTTCTAGAACACCGACTTAGGGAAGCATCCTTATAGCTGGAATTTTACAGTTTGTACTCGGGGTAGATCTTAAAATTATCCCCGTACTCCGCTACCGATATTTTCTTTCTCTTACAATTTTCTTTCGGACAAGATTCTATACGAGCATCTCTAATCTCTTCGCTTGTGTGGTTTTTCTAGCCTTATTTAAAGTACATGAATTACCTACTGGTCGTAACTCAATTAAATATTTGTTAAAATTTTTTTAATGTTACTGGAGGTGTCATTAGAGTCCGTATTCTGAGGCAGCAACAGCGCCCTGCCCTTGAGAATGTAGGCAACTGATAGCGATATCGAGAGTTCCCTTGAGAAGCGAGTTATTGAGTTATAAAACACTTTGCTTGTGCCTCTGTTGCCATCTAGCCCTTAAGTAACGAGGCAGCGACATTTTTGAAGGGCTTCTACTTATCTAGTGCTCTTTCAGTTCCGTCAAGATTTGCTCATCTCGTTTATTTTAACTTACGTGAAACCTGTACCTTTGTTGAGTGTTCTAAATGCGATGCCTTACTCGTTGTCGCGAGGTTATACGTTCTGTTCCCAACCCATGGAGCAAATTTTGCTCCATGGCCTGACCAAAACATAGGGAGGGTCAGAATTACCCCGAACCTAGCGAATATGACGCAATATCTCACACAATCTGTAATCGACTGCAGCTGTACTTCCCTCTGGTCCTCACAGGATTATCTGCAGCACGGAACAGTGCATACAGGTTTCCTAGTTCGGATGTAGGATCAAAACACCCTTACCTTCTGTTAAGCGTTGGTATCGTTGGTTTTGATCGGTTTCCGGGAATAATCCTAAACTAATTACTTCCGAGACAGCCGCAGGAATAGGTAAGATTAACAGCCTGTAATTATTTGCTTGTGTCTCTGCTTTTGTTTAAATTTTCGAGGTTTTCTCGCGCCTGAAAGCGTGCCAGAGGCGCTTATCTGCGCAGATAACTTACAAGAAAGATAAAAGCGGGAAGGCGTGCAGAGGCAGCGAGGTCAGCAGTGCCAGAGATGGACCCGAGCCCTGCTTACTCGACGCAGTACGCTGCCGCTCTAGCAGGTACCGTGTGTGTGTTTTTGCCGGAGCCACACAAACAATCGCACGCACAATTTGATAATTAACGAATATGCAGCTCCCACGCCGTTTCAATATTCAGCAGTAAAAGTCGCTATCATAGATGCGGTAGCATGAACAACATGCGAGATGAACGTTTTTTCACTGATCAAGTTGTGAGTGCAATTGTATAATGTTGCTCCGGTGTTACTTGTGTGCTAAGTAAACACCTTGAGGCCTCGTCGATTGGCACAGTTCCATGGGGGTCAGCCAGTTCCGGAAGCTTGAACCATTTCGAGCTTATTGTACCCCACTTTTATGTGTGTGCAAATAGTGGTACAAATAGTGTTAGTAATGGAAAAGTGCTGTTGTAATTTAGATATAGCATCGATGACTTGTCCGGGACCGGACCGGCTGCAGATGGATCAACTCAACCCCTGCAATAACTTTCCTACTTGAGGCAGACATGTTTGGAGTCCCGACCGTGAGAGTCTGCCTGATCGCTCCTTATCAACTGGAGCACTCTGAAAGAGCATACCTCCACCAAGCAAGGCAACGTTAACGAAAAATTCAAATTGGGTCTGAAACTATAATTTCCTTTTTTAAGCATAAAAGTTTGATAATTTGTGCCACTGAATATAACAACAGCGTCTATATTTTTTTATTTAAGATCCATTCGTAAGTTTTTCAGCTAATAGTGCTGGCAAACGTTCTGATAAACATTACTAAAACACACAAACAGACTAACTGATCATCATCAAACTTAATCATTTATGTCTCTTAGCTTTTTCACAATTTCTGTAAGTTTCTTGAAGATTTCTTCTCAATTTTTAAGTTATTTTTCTAACAAATATAAAATGAAACAAGGAGATAAACAAAAAGGCCAGCAGATCATCACAAAATTTGGTCATTTACTCTACGTGATCTCCCTAACAGCTCATATAAATTTTATGTAAGTCCGTTGATAACTTTTTGAGTTGAAGTACATACAAAAAGAGGCAGTCAAACAAACAAACAAAAGGTTGAACGGATCTTCTTATCATACCTAACATTCCCTGTAAGTTCGTGAAGATCCGTCCATAACTTTTGAGTTACCTAGGTGACAGACCTCCTTAGTAGAGGTAATACGCAGAGCCCGGATTTCTTGCAGTTTCCGGTGTTGGTGCAATAAGTGCAATAACTGCAATAAGAGCTGTAAATGCAATACATTAGGCCGTGTTCACATGTCCCTCATTGTAACACGCTCACTCAAACAGATGGACGTGGCGCGTAGATTTGAGAGAAGTAGCTGCAGCAAACTCGGTAGACTGAAGAATGAAGCATGTCCCTTTTTTGAACGCGCTGCGTCATTCAACATTAGTAAACAGAACTTATAAATGCTAAATTATCCTCTGCAGCGTTCACAGATCATTGACAAGGCCCGCTTAAGAAAAGAAAACTAGTAAAACTGAAAATGTTATAAAAAACGGACGCCATCTTTGATTTGGTAGTCCAACTGATTGCTCTGTGGTGAGTTCTCTTTTGGCTATAACTATTTTTAAAATAGACTATTCCTATCAAAACCAGTCGGTAAGATTATGGGATACGAATGTGACTTCAAACCGATGCGAAATATAAGCGAAAATGTAAAGAAACGATATCATAACTGAACGCGCAGCCTCATTCATATGAATGAAGCACACTTCTACGTGTGGACAGAGAAAAAAAGTTGACGCACAGCTCGTATGCATTTTCGTGATTGAACGCGTTACGATGAGGGACGTGTGAAGTCATGTCACTTATTATCACCGCCACGTGTCACAAGACTTCATGCGCCATGACAACTGCTTCCCTTATCAATTATTGTCCTATGTATTTGTTTGGGTAAAAAAATAATTGAGTTGCAAAATCTCAAAATTTGACTATT
>LQNS02276499.1:2107626-2125914 GCA_001587735.2 Parhyale hawaiensis
GCACTCTGAGACCTAGGTAAACTCGTGTTGAATACGTGGGTGAGAGAAATACCTCGTCCTACAAGTACCGAAGCACTCTGAGACCTAGGTAAACTCGTGTGTAGAATGTAAAGCAGGTCTTCTTGCAAGGTGTGTTCTCGGCCATCAGCCGCGGTGGACCCCCCAGCAGTGCGAGGGCCCTTCTCTGATCTCCCTCGCCTGCACTCACTTCCCACTTCTCTTCTCCGTCTTTCTGCCTTTGCTCTCTAAACAAGACTGCGGCTATGTTAGCGTCTGACCGAAAGTTAATTCCGTGATCATTCTTGCCCGCTTATAAAAAAACAGAAAAAAGATAAGAAGTAATATAGTATAAAAATAGCATTTTTATACACTTGGTCTTACTGGCATTCAGCTTCATACTCTACGCCGAGCACCATGCACTAATGCGCGACAGGTCCCTATACAGAGACTGTGCATGAAATATGGAAGAATACTGTATTGAATTTCACTCGCTTCAACGTTGGAAGTATTTATTTGGAACAGGGTATTCTGCCATTTTGATTGAATTTCTGCTAAATAATACTGTACTGGACAGGACTCGGTCCCAACTTCCCGTTGCTGCTCACCGGTCGTGTGCTGACGGGCGTCTTCGTTGGTGTTAGCGGGGCCGCCGGGAACGCTTACGTGGGCGAGATCTCCTCTGCTGATATACGGGGAGTTCTTGGTGCGTATCTGGTGTGTGCGTAATTAACTTTACTTTGTGCATATCTGCTACATGTAAGTACCTGCACCTGGTGCGTATCTGGAGTGCTTCATTAACTGCTGTTAATGCGCTTCTGGTATATATAATGAGCTGTATATTGTACAGAGCTGATGCGTATAGCTAGCTACATCACACCAAATAAACCGATAATTCTTCCTTTGACTGATTCATTGCATGCAAGGCAACAAATAATGTTTGCTATTATTATTATTATTGGACAGGTACCCCCTGTACGTTTACTAAATTTATTAAAGCTAATGCCGAGCATAGTTGCATCACTACTGCTTTATTGTCAAATGGGCGCTGACTGACACGCTCTCTACAAGTTTTTTATGCCGTAACGCTTTATTCTCTGTGTCACACCATTTGCAGCCGGCCCAGGACTATCGTTCTGAAGCACGCTGTGTTCAACTAGATTATAGTGCGACATTCGACAGGGTCAATTACAAGGCTTCAGTGTACAAGTTGGAGTTGCTTGGTGTAGGAGGCATGCAGGTTATTGTCAATCTTTGTGAGTTTATTTCTCAGCGAACGCAGTGTGTGTATACGGGGATGGTTGTTTGAGTGCTTTAGTTGCACCTATATTATATATATATATTCTTGTACCTCATGGCTTAACACTACAGTAAAAATAATTGTTTTATTACGCCCAGTAGGATAATAAGGGGCGTTAGGCTAACACTTGTATGTCAGTCTAACGGCACCGTATATTATTATAGTTATAACTTCACTCTCGAGCCGCCACGGACAGGTAGTGTAACCCAAATAAACCACTATGCTACACTGGAAACCACGAAACGCTGCTAAAAAAAATCCAACAAGACGCCATTACCAGCTGATTTAGACGCCTGCAGGCCAACCCGACCGGAAGCCGATGCTAGCAATGAATTTCAAACGGAAACAGACCAGGACAAGATACACCAATTGAACCGACGAGATCGGTATCTAATATTCTCCAAAGTAACTGAGTGCGCATTAACCGCAGCACGTGTAATTCTCTTAAAGACCTTGAGGGCAGGGACAGAAAAATATAATCAGTGGCACTCATTGTTGTACACCTTAAAAAACGCACCCCTCTCATTATCATGAATGTAATCTGGACAGATTCCCCAGATTACATTCAGCTCACAGCCTGCTGGCTGAACTAAGAAATCTGTCCAGCAGACGAAAGTGACTGTCAGCAGCTGAAGCCCAGACCGGCGAGTATACTCCAACACAGGGCGCTAAAGAGCATCTGCGGACTACCTCTTTGTCACCAGACACAGAATTTACCTTAAGCAGCAGCCCAATCTTACTGGACGTGAGACCAGTCGCCTTACACGCAGCTCAAAAGAAATCCTCATCAAAGACAACACCAAGAATCACCAAGAAGCTGTACTCCTGGAGCAAAGTGTCATCTATGTGCAGAGGTAGATGCTGCAGTAAAAATGTTCAAGACCGACTGACAATAATAAATTTGGTATTAGTGGTATTCAGTTTCATACTCCAGGCTGAACACCATGCACTAATGCGCGACAGGTCCCTATTCAGAAACTGGGCGATAGCATTACAGATGCTGGGGGTAGGTATCACTGTAATCAAAGTGGAATCGTCAGCATAGTCAATCATCATGTTTTCTAGAGAAGAGAGCATGGTACTTGTATACAGAACGAACAGCATCGAGCAAGGTACGCTACCCTGAAGATGCCAGACTCCACCTCGACTGAGGCACTCAAAAACCCGTCAACAGTCTCACTCTGCGTTCGATGTAAGACATAAGCACGAATGATTGGCAGAACCCTACCACTCACACCAAGCGAATCCAAATCGTACAAAAGAGCTCGTTGACCAGCCCTGCGTGCGGGTGTAGCACATTTGGAAATGTTTTCGCCGACGAGATCGTCCACTGATTTCACTGTTGAGTGTAAACTTCAAAACCTGAGCATTTCCAAGAGCGCCACAAAAAACATATTGGGCTTCATCTAATTTTAATTTCGTGCTTACTAGTGACCATTGGAGTATTTTTAATAGTGAACAGACATGGACGTGTTTGCTGAATTTTCCGATGAGAGCTACTTTTGCTGCAAAGTTCTAGGCTTTTTGTAGATCTGATATAAGATTTTCATAGGCTTTACCCCAAATTAAGATGCAGTAGTTCAAATGAGAGGGAAAAAAGGATTGGATGAAAAAGAGTACTGTCTACGGCTCTGCATAATTTTTTAGTGTGAACGTCAAACGTTAGATGTTTATCCATCCTCAACCTAAACGATAATAGGTCAGCAGTTGGCAACGTTGGGTGAAACTAGACCTTTAGGAATGGGGAAATATTCCTTGTAGGTAAACAACTTGGAAAATTACTCAACCGCATCAGGCGCCGCAAAATAATTTCAAGTTCAGGTACTAGAACGTCCGCAAGATGCTTATAAAATAGAGGAAACATGCCTACCGGATCTATACCTCCACAAGGATCAAGGTCCATAAGGATCACTTTGATAGAACTAGACCTGATAGACAAAGAGGATAAACGAGGTTCAAGGTGACATCCAAGAAACAATAACAACACATCTCTGCTCTGCTTCCCGTCAAAGTGAGCAGGTAAGAGCTCCGCTTTAGCCAAGGGATCAGCAATGATACCACCACTGGGACCAACAAGGGCGGTAACGAAGGCTCAGCGCCGAAAACTGAACTCTGCAGCTCACTTCACATGCGAGTTGGATGCTTAATACTCAGCTGAGATTCCCTGGAACGCTGCCTCTAACGATGTTGTGCCCTCTCATACACATGCATAGCATCGACCCTACGATCTACATAAGTCTGCCCCAACGAGCGGTCACGCAAACGCCGCCAAGCTCGAAAAACCGCTTGTTTAGCTTCAAGAGCTAACCGATCCCATCGTCAAACCACGGTTTGTCTAACGCTTTCAACTACCTGGAAGCTATTGAAATTCTACCAAACATTAGATGTATATGACGTCGGTAACTATAACGGACATTGTTCAAACAAAATTGAAATTGTTCCCGAGGCCCTATCATTAATGCACTATATGGCTCTATCTAACGCTGAACGCGTCACGCGTAGATGGACGATTGAACGACTGGAAAGAACCACGAGCTGGATAAGAATTTTAATGATCTGGATTAGTGGGATGTGTCATCTTAAAATAATGACCGCAAAAATTACTTAAACGCGACCCCGTTTTCTTCGCTCTTCAACGGGGTTCTACTCTGAACAATATATTCCTATTTTTCTTTCGTTAATCGTCAACTCAATTCGTGTATCATCTGCTCATAGTAAATAGAGTCTTGCTGTGGGAAAGAAATAAAAACAGCGACCTTGTTACCGCGAAAATCAGCGACGGGAAGACCAGAAAGCAACGAAATAAAATGGAACCCCGTTTTCCCGGACGTCTTTTCTTTCCCTGAATCTTGACTTTTCTGGACTGTTAAGCAAAATTCAAAGTTTTCCCGGAAATACCAAATTTTCTGGTCCACAGTCCACAAAAGTCAAGATTCAGGGAAAAAGAAACTTCCGGGAAAACGGGGTTCCACTTCATATATTTTTTACTATCGTTTGGTGCAGTGTATTGATTATAATGGTGCTTTAAGGCAGTTTTTACGAGCTGTTCCTGGTGCTGGGAGTGCTGCTGGCGATGGTAGTCGGTGCATACGTACAGTGGCAAGTGCTGGCTGTCTGCTGCTGTCTGCTGGTCGCCATGTTTGCCCTCGCCATCTTCTTCTGCCCAGAGTCTCCGGCTTACTTGCTTCTCATTGGCGACGAAGCCAAAGCAAGATCTACACTTCAGTTTTTCAGAGGTAATGCTGTTGGTAATCTTAATAGCTCTAATCTTAATAACTGGAGCACTCTGAGAGCGCATACTTCCGCCAAGTAAGGCAACGGTAAAGAAAAATTCAAATTGGCTCTGAAACAATTTCTTTTGCATCAACTCCAAAATCTAATCATTTGTTCCTTTTAATAATATTAACAGTTTCTGCAATTTTTTCGAGATCCTTTCATAACTGTTAGAGTTATGCTGCTAATAAACATTATAACAAACATAAGTCAAACATACAAGCGAGCCAACCGATCTGCACCAATATTTAATCATTTATATCTTTTAATTTTACTAATAACTCCTGCAAATTTCATAAAGATCCATTCAAAACATTTTGAGTTATTGCGTAACAAACATTATGACAAACACAGCTCCATCATAAAAACAAATCAACCGATCTGCACTAAAATTTATTCATTCATGTCTTTTAACATTAATAACAATTCCTGCAAGTTTCATAAAGATTCACTCAAAACTTTTTGAGTTATTGCGCTAACAAACATAAAATCAAACACAGCAACAAACGAACGAACGTACAGATCATCACAAAAGTTTGGTCATTTACTCTCTGTGCTATACCTAGCAACTCATCTAAATTTTATAATAATCCGTCTATAACTTCTTGAGTTATAGCATTAAGAAAAAAAGGTGGAGACAAACAAACAAACAAACGGATAGACAGATCTTCACCAAAAGTTAATCATCTTTTTCTCCTAACATACCTAACAATCCCTGTTAATTTCATCAAAATCCGTTCTTAACTTTTTGAGTTATCTTAGCGACATACAGAAAAACAGACAGAGAGACACAGACAGACAAACCCGACGAAAAGATAACCTCCTTGGCGGAGGTATATATTTTTTGTTCCAAATACTTGATATGTAGAATGGCCTCCTTAGCTCTCAAGACCTTTCCTTTTTTTGGGGGGGAAAACATAAAGTTGTGTGTACAGTAGTGGTGGGTCAAATATCCACATCCGCATCCACGGACCCTCCCCTTTTTTGAACATCAGCATCCGCATCCATGATTCAACTAAGCTACATCCGGATCTGTAATTCAAAGTTTAGGAACAACTGCATCCGAAGCAAAGGAGGCGCGGATGTGTAGGTGTGCACTAAACTCATCCACACGGCTGAAAACTGTAGATTCTCATTTGCATTAAAATGTGTGCAAGCGCTGTCCCTGTCAACAAAGCACCATCTAAGTTTTTTTCCTTAGTGTTGTACAAACTGCCGTCGGGATAGGGTGTGTGTTTGTGATGTGGCGATTATCCGCATCCACGTACACCCGCACCTTTTTATAACAACTGTATCCGCTGATGTTAAGATGGTAACCTCCGGAATTCCATCCGCATTTCCGGATATGAGAACTATAAAATCCGCTGGAAGATCCGCACATGTCCAAAAAATGACACCCGACCCATCAGTAATATACTGTACTGAATTGAAGAAACGGCAATTGCATTAATTATTAGTTATTTCACCTTGCTTTTAGCTGCATTTATCCTCGCCATTTTCTACTATGCTTCGCTGAACTCAATTACTTCTGTACAATTTAGTGCCAGTACTGAGGGTCTAGCCGTCCTAACTATTTCCAGCATCAGTTTATTCAATCTCTGTTATTTTCAAATGCCAAAGTATATTCATGTATAAACTATTGTGCCCCTTATAATTTTCTTAACCATGCCTAGCAAGGGATTCAGTTGGTGGTACCTAAATTCTGGTTCAAGTCACCGTAGATTTTGTACAAATATATATTTTATAACTCGTTCCTTGATTATTGAATATCATATTGCTGTCCTTCAAGTAAAAAAAAATGTTCAGCATTGTACAGATAAGATGCTCGACTCAGGTAAGCAAATATTTTGCAATGATGAGCATTACTAATAGGTATCTTTTAGTGAAATCCTAAATAAGATTTGGCGGTAAATGTAGGAGTTAGTTTTAGGCTCGCAGAACCTGAAGACGATGCAAAGGAAGAAATCTACCCCAAAATTTAGTATAGTTTATGTTTGAAGAAATTACGCACAAACTTTTGTTATCGAAGTCATGTTCCTTTTTAAGCTCTCTTATTTCTGGACACTGAACTACAAAATATAATTTATTACCGAAAAGTTAGTATACTTGCATCAATTTCCAGGCGCCGAATACGACATCGAAAAGGAAATTGTAGCAGTGAAAGAAGCCCAGAAGGAAGCGAAAGAAAGGAAATTTGTGGTGTCAGATCTAAAGAAGCCTTACATCCACAAGCCTCTCATCATCGTGCTGGTGACAGCACTGTTGTGTCAGCTTAGCGGCATTGGCGTGCTGACATCCAACCTCAGCACCATCTTCGGGGTGAGTAACACAGCTGGCTTTTCACAGGGAACCAGGTCATCATATTTGAACAGCTTTATCAACCTTATTTCAGATTTTAGATGAGCATATAACTGAGACGGAGCAGAGCTGTTTAATTTTAATAAATCCATACAAACTGGTTAGGAGATTCAACCTCCCCTGACAACAACTTTGCCCCTACAGGATACTCTTTGATTTGGACAGCTTTACTACATCGTCATTGGAAATTCATAGGCAATCATTTGGTATACAACGAGAAATCGAAAGATATCCGATGTCGTCTTTTATTTCCCTTTTAGGGTAAGTTCTGCTCATCTTCTATTTGCTCATACATGCTGTTAATACATCTAACGCAGTTTTATTTTCGCTCTAATTCTAGAATTTTGCAAATGTTGTAGTGTGAAGAGCATTAGAAGCTAGTAGTTCGAGTCGACCGGAAGTTTTGAAAATTCCTCCCCGTACTTCCCTTCTCGTCGATGCGGTATCACTCCCTGTATTGCAAATCGTGGCCAGCACCTTGACAGTCAAAGACTCGAGCCCGGGTAGCACTATCGTCTCTCACGACGATTTTGCGTTCACGTAAGCTTTCCTGCGCGCGCCACCACTAAAATGAATACTACCTAGGCAAACCTAACCTAGCCAAACCTAATCTTCCCTTACCTAACCTAACCTATCCTCCTTACCTAACCTTCCAGCCTAACCTAACCTTACCTAACCCGACCTAACCTAATCTAACCCAACCTAACCCAATCTAACCTCTCTAACCTTACCTAACCTTACCTAATGTTACCTAACGTTACCTAACATTACCTAACCCAACCTAACCCAACTTAATCAGCGATACAGCGGGCAGCGCGGCGCACCAACGTGAACGCCGCTCACGCGCACACGATCTGCGCACACAAATCGTCGTGAGAGAAAATAGTGCGCCCGGGGTACCTCCGCACGTAAGACGGAGCAGCTGTCAATAATGCTGACATTCTGTAGATGACAACATTTACATATAACTCTCGACTCTTACGTTCCTCAACTTTTACGGTCTCTACTTTTACGAACGTAATTTTACGGACCTATCTCAAATTTCACGAAAAGTGTTCCCTACTCTCGAATATTACGATTTGTCCAGTATTTAAGTGTTTTTGATGATCAATATAATATTTTGCATTGTTTATTGTATAACACCAAATTCTTAAGTTATGAACAGACATGCTATCGATTTATTTTATATATATTTCCTTCATACTGTTGCTGACTAACGAAAAATTTCTTCTGGCTAACTTAACATAGTCCATGCTTGAGAGAAATTTTTTCTTTGTTACATTATAGAGGCCCAGTGTTGCTAACTTAGCATTTTTAAGGCCAGATTTAACATTATTGTAACCAACCTTTCTCTTGACAGAAAATGGTATCCATATCATCTCACTAACAATATGCAAGCATTGCACCAGTAACTCTCAACAGAAAAGATACTAATTTTCTCTTATGTTAGTGTTTATTATTAATTATGTTAGCATTTAAGTAAGACAGCGTCGGGGTGCTGAGCTCTAGCCTTGTTTGACACAGTATCCATATGAGAAATACGTAAATGGGATTTATTTATATTTATTATCGGTGATTTAGTATTATTAATTATTAGCATCTAACAGGAAAAAACAGCATCGAAACAGAATATATAGCTGTTTTTTGGCATTTTTGTTACTTTCTTAACAGTAAGTGCAATAATGCAGAAATTTCAAGCCAATTTACCCCCATTTTGTATCAAAAATCACCAATGCACTTCCGTTGGAAACTTAACCTGAACTTGTCTGATGTAGCTAATCATGTTTAAGTAATGGAGTGCCAACATACTTATACAGTGTGTTGTGTTCATGTAATCCAAGGATTTTGCCTCCTGATTGTACAATTAAGTTGCAGAATTTCTTAGCCAAAAACGGCAGTTCAGATACAAAGTTGAGGAAACTGTAGGAAGTTGCGTATACAGTGGCAGGTAAAACTTTGCCAACATTCCAACAAACTGAACATAAAAATTACACAATAAATAAATTATTTACAAGGTCTGATCGCATGTCAAAAGCCATGAGCGTTTTCAAAATCCTCAACTTTGTTTCAGTCCAAAATATTCTGACTACATAATCGCATCTCTCTAAAAATGTCATATTTCTTAAGCGAAGAAATCAAGTAGTTCAGTTTTTGACCCAAGTATCTTTTTTTTTATCGAAAAAGCACTAAAATAGACGCAGAGACGAATTTTGCAGGTAACAGATCCACCTCCAGAGAAAAATTTTTTATTTACCCCATATAATTTGATTGAAGTGTAGCAGTAAAACAAACTGTTACTCAGAAGTTTAATTAATACAAAAAATGGGAAAAAATGCTTCTATCTGTGTTTTGTCATGTCCTCACAAAATATCAAGAAGAAAATTAGCGCTGGAAAATTGTTATCAAGAAATAAAAACATTGAATTTATATTACCCTTAAACAGCTCTACAGATTTAAATGTGCTGCATAAGAAGTTGTGTCACGATAAAATTTCATTGAAATGTAATTTAAGACGTAGTTTTTCCATGTAACATATTACTCTAGTATTATTTTTTGCTACATAAAGAGATTTAGCATTTTACAATTTTTTTTTCGAGAATCTAGTAGGAAAACTTTGATTTCATTTGGCAACACTATTTATGACATCGCGATTTTTACAAATGTATCTCGAGTATTACGATATCATCCGGTCCCAATCTATCGTAAAAGTCGAGAGTTATATGTATATATGGTTAACTGTAGATGACAGTGCAACGGTAACGACGCACGTACGATGCTGAAACAGGTAGCGTAATCTATCACAGAAATACCGTTTGAGATTGACAATAGTTACCGCTATCGACAGAGGTACCTGTTCTAGAGTGCGCTGGAACTTGAGCTCTCCGCGTGCGTCAACCTATAGTAAGAACAATCATCCTTGGAGTTTGCACAAGTCCAAAGGGTAATTGATGATGGGTTGTACGTCAGAAATTTGATTCGATGTATCGAAATTCCGGCGAAATTTCGGTAGTAAATTAGTGCCGTATAGTAGACCTCTTCTGAATGAGACTCCCAAAACAGAAAAACTCCTGGAAAGAAGACCTCAGAAGTTTAAAAAAGAACTTAAAAATGTAAATTTCGTAGAGCGCCATCGGTCGTAAATTACAGCGGTAGCCAAAGCCATGTTGAGATGTAACGCGTAGTGAAACTTAATTGATAGTGCAATCAATAGTGCAACGTCACGATTTTCTATATAGCTGGCTAAAGTAAACGTTTCACTAACTAAGATAGCTTTCGAAGCTGATACAAGGAATCTGTCTACGTCTTAGCAGGTCCGCTATATCCTAATGGGAAATTTATAGGCATATTTCGGCTGTCTATGAGAAATAATTTATAGGCATTCATCGGCTGTCTATGAGGAATAATTTATAGGCATTTATCGGCTGTCTATGAGAAATAATTTATAGGCATTTATCGGCTGTCTATGAGAAATAATTTATAGGCATTTATCGGTTGTATATGAGAAATAGGAAAAAGTATCCGATAATATCAGATAAATGCCTATAAATTTCTGATTGAGAAATGCCATTCTGTGTGCAGGCTGCTGGCAGTAAGCTGTCAGAGGACGAGAGCAGCATCATCACCATCGCGGTGGAGGCCGCAGCCGGGGTGGTGGCGATTTTTTTGATGGAGCGCGCAGGACGCAGGACCTTCATGATCTTCTCTGCGGCGGTCATGGCTGCCTCCCACGGTGAGCTCAGTAAATAGCAAATCCGTGAAAGTTATCACGGGGCATCTCAGGTTAGGCAAGTCGCCTTGGCCGTGCACCCCTACTAGGGAACCCACGTCCACTGGTCCGTACTACATATTTAACGCGGCTAGAGTATAAGCCTACCTAGTACATATTCGCTCATCCCATATTACTTGGATTTGTATCCCCAGAAAGACACCCAAATAGCGCACCCCGAGAACGCGACGCGTTCCAGGTTCATGGATGGGATCGACACTTACATTTAAAATATTTACCTCTGTAAATTTGAATTCACTCGAAAGTAAGCTGAAATGCCCGAAATTTTCCCATTGGCTCCTCGTATCTTGTAGAAATGGTAGCGCTGGATGAAATCTAATATATACATCCTGTGTCTTTTGGACAATGTAACAGGGTGCAAGCAGAAGCCGGCCGGGAGGCATCCTAATTGCAAGAGTCATAAAGAACGTTTTACATTTTGTGCTCTCTTGTTCAACTGCCTGCAACCTTCCGCAATCATTTAGTATCGTTTATTATTTCTGGTGCCCATATTATATCCATTCTTTTTGTAATACATTGTCGGTCTTTTCTCTGCTCTTACTCTCCTTTTCCGCCTTGATCGTTATTCTCCTCACGGTACATCGGTCCCTGACCAGTTATTTTAGACTTCCAGTATGTCCCATTCTTTCTTCTATTTCTTAGTCCTGTGTCCTCAAGAGGAAAGATTTCTTGAACATGACTATAGTTTAATGAGCAAAATGCGTATTTGCAGGCAGCTTGACACTGTTTTTCTACCTGTACGACATAAAGCAAGACTGGACAGAGACGTACATCTGGTGGGTCCCTCTGGTGGCTCTGATGGCCTACATGGTGGCCTTCGGGATTGGTTTTGGACCCATCAGTTGGATACTTGTGGGTGAGTTCATCCTCTTCGAACTTCATAATATCTCCAGATACCATTATCAACTGAACTACTTAACTACCGATAGCATTTCCAGTGCCAATAGCAGTTAAGCCATTGAACAACTGATGGTTTCTCTAGACACCGTTATGCACTGAACTGTTTCGCCCTTGGTTTTATCCACGTGTGGACAGCGATGGGCACTAACTCCATTAAATGTATTTAGATACTGCCCATGATTGCGTGTGGTCCCTTTCGCCATTGACAGTATCTCCGAATATCAGTATCAGCTGAAGTCATTTGAACTCACAGTATTGCTGCAATTTACAGCTTTTCACAATCAAAACAATGCTTGTAAGGATAAACCTTCCAGCCTGCCAGGGCCTTTCACCTGGCTGTTACCCACTTGGTAATTTTCAGGCAGCTTGCTGTAAATATTGTCCACCACAGCACCCTGTAGATATCGGAAAATTCTCTATGATTTTCGGATAGGGTGCGTTTCCCTGTTGCAATAAATTTAAATAACACACGTTGTGTCAATTTGGACTCATGTCATATTTCTAGGGGCCAAATCTTCATTGTGTAATTTTAATAAGTTTTGTTCAATTAGAGGGAAAATAATTCAAAATAAACCCCAAAAATTTAAACGCACACTAAATTATTCTGATCGATAAATTACGACGTGTTTTTCACAAAGTATAGATATACTTGATAGCGGGCCTACATTAGGCACTTGCATACTTCCTACTTATATGGGCGGCTGTTCAGCTCACACGTATTAACGGTGTATAGGAGCGACGTATGAGCTCAAGGTTCACTCATATTTTGAGCGCACGATTACAAAGTGTGACCCCTGCATTAGGTATATACATATAGAGTAGCCATGGTAACCCTCTGTTCTCAGGTATTCTGAGCACTATTTTCATGTTCGAAATTTCGTGCTGTTTGCTCGCAGGGGAAATGTTGCCACCAGAGGTGCGGGAGACGGCGACAGGCTTCGCCCTTATAGCCTACAACTTGGGATCGTTTGTAACGGTGTTGTCTTACGACTACCTGAGTGTGAGTGTCATAGTCAGTTACTATTAAAGTATTCTCATATATATCTATTTTTACAACGCGTGGAGGTATTTTTTTTTTATTCTAGAACAACTGGTACAATATAGATACAACAGGGGGAGGGGAGGGGTAAGCAATCAGATAAAATGCTTGCATATGGTGATAAAGTGGAATAAATTGTTTGTTTGTTTGTCTGTTTGTTTGTTTGTTTCTTTATTTGTTTGTTTGTTTGTATTGTTTCTGAACACAATTCCAACTGGTAGACTACAATACCTATCATAGATTATAGAAGGGCAATCAGATAATGGTCGGATATGGCCATACAGTGAAATTCCCATAAGAGGAAACAGTCAAATGAATCGTCTGGTTTTCGGGAGGGTTTTCAGTTTGGAAATAACGAGCCAGGTGTACGCCATATCTTCAGCATTGGCGTTAGAAAATAAATTTCTTTTGACTAATTACATCGTTAGAATTTTTGAAGTTACACAGCTGAATGCGCTATTAAGTGAGTTTGAGTTTGGTCATTCATCATGCGGCAGCTGTTATAGTTACAACTACGTTAGAGTTATTACCGAGACAGTTACGATAACCCTAGCGTTATTGTCGTAATTGTAACGCCTGCCTTAATGCTATTAGTGACTTCTTACCATAATATAGTAGTTACGTCTATACTACAGTATATACAGTGACACGCCAAAGTATTGGATACTGCACCCATTTTGTAAAAACTGTAGTTTAAATTCACTATTATGCCTAATTGTTGTGAGCATTATTTCATATAATGCTATAATGCCTTGAGTTGTATGTGAAAAGATATATGTGAAAGTCAGGGAGAAATAACTTTATTGCTGAAGGTAAAAAGAAGGACCAAAAGTATTGGATACATAGCGTGATATTTCCAATTTCCTCTTCAAAATCTAGTTACACTTTAGAACACTTACATGTGCTCCCATGTTCCAATAATACTGGACGGTATCAATGACCAATCAGTAAAGCGAACGATTGTTTGCAAGGTACTGTAGACTTGAGAGCACACCCCAACCGGGTAATCGACACGCAGTGGTTTTTGCTGCAGGTATATACTCACGAGCTCCATAAGAGTGGACGGGTGTAGTCAACTGAAGATTTGTAATAGCTATGGCGTCAGACTAGGTAGGTTCTGATGCAACGACTGCGATCCCCATTTCCTGTTAAGGTCAGTACCCTCGCAATGGCTTCTGCAAGACGACTGCTGACTTGATCAGCAGGCTAAGCATCGAAAAAACTCACATGCTTGATGAACAGGCTCGAACCTCTGCCCTTTGCGCCCAAAAGTTCAACACCAACAAAAATCAACATTCTATCCATGAAGGTAAAGGATAGTGTCATGGTTTAATAACTAGGTTACCGACACAATACTAGGTAATTATTCTTTACTCCTATATTTTATTTAAAGATTGCATTGCATCATGCCTTTTAGACGGAAACAGGCCTTAACAAAATTCTTGGCCTCCTCAGAAGCTGATTTACTCTAATGTTTATCGTCTGGCGTAGCCCCAAATTTTGTCTGAGCCAGTGGAAAAATTAAAAAAAAAATAGAATTTTCTTGGTGTTTGACTGCAAGTGGGTTCACACGATGGCTTTCTGACGCCATCATAGCCAGAATATTGTACTACATCCTTGTAACGAGGAGAAAAGGGAGCATTATTCTAAGTTCTAATTCACTGCAAAAGGTAAGAGTTATACAAAACTTAACCAGTGAAGCCTGCAAAGCCTTCTGACATGACGGCTAACATTTTAGTAACTATTCCCAGTGAACACACAGTTGTGCTTCGAAGAAGCAGCAAAGCGTTAGAGCACTTTGTACTGTGAACAGGAAGCAAAATATCCTAGTGTGAACCCCCTGCGGCCACGAGTAATCCTAAGGCTACTGTGTCCACAGGAAGCTCTGCATAGCTACGGATTCTACGCTCTCTACACCGCCATGTGCGTCCTGGCTCTGCTCTTCTCCATCTTCGTCGTCAAAGAAACAAAAGGCAAAACTTTGGAGGAAATATCAGCGATGTTTTCGAAAGCAGTTCCGGATTATGGAGGGACAAAAGGGGAAGGACAGCAAAACCGTAGTAGATGTGGGTCCATACGGGCATAAATAAAGACTAAAATTATAAGCTCGGTAACCCTGAGAAAGTTATTTGGATAACGGTTGTTACACCACGTAACGTAGTTATGTGTAGCATGGTCGCACCTATACTATTTGGCCACCATTTATGCTGTGCATTCTTTGATGAAGCCTCCAAAAACACCTAGTTGTGCTGTAATCTCACCCTCGTGTGGGAGGCTATTAATACCTAGACGCACCTAAAAGTTGCGATAACCCATAACTTACGGCCTTGTTGAAAACTCCCAATGATAGCATTGATGCAGTAACTGAAAGGTACGCAGGCGTCTTGATTGCAACAGAAAGAAACGCAGTACTTTTTAATATTTTAGATCTTCATGGTAATGATGAAGCCCCGTGCAAACCGAGCCTTGTTCGCGACAGCGTAATCGGACGTAGAGTTGTGTGGAGAGGGAACTTTTGCGTTAGTGTGCACCCGCCTTTACTTTGAACCGAAATGAGGCAGCTGTAATCTTAATTGATGAGTCTCTGGCCTACACAGAGCAACAAACTCCATCGTAAACAAAAGGTAATATGTAGAACTCAATTCATTATCTTGGTGTTGAGGGTCACAACTTAAGAATTTTGGGGTTGTGGACGATGAGTCTCTTGTTATTCGTGTCGCCTCAGCCTCAACCCGAGTCACAAGCGTAAAGCCCCGTCCACACTACCGCTCATAAGTGGGTAAAGCGCCTGAGCGATTTCGCAAAACTCAAAACTGTCGCTCGGTGCATTGTACCGACGCTTGACAATTTCGTAGCCCAGATGTTCAGTAGAACTTCGTTGCTCACGCTCCTTGATCAAAAGAAACTGCAGTTTTTGTTACTATTAATAACTTATTTTACTAGTAGTCTCCACCCACATAACTATGACTAAGTAATCACTGTAAATGCAGATACCATTTATGAGCGTTCTCCAGCAAAACACGTACTGCTAACTGAGCTTGGATTGACATTTTCACACTTTTCTTTACCTCACAGTAGTGGTTTTGCGGTCACAATAGCTACATATTCGAACGACTAACTTGAAGAACAATTCCAAACATGATCCTCAAGTAAATAAATTTTTAAGGTGGGGTTACTCGACAAATTTTGTTCCCCATGCGTAGTGCAAAGTTTTCGAACATTTTCTTTTGTCTCTACACACAACGTTCTGTGTGTCCACAAAACGTCGATAAAATGTTTGCCGTCAACTCAGTTTTCTTCACCAGTTTCACTACTGGGTTGTGCCGCAAGCACGCAGATTTGGGTTACCGGTGCTGCACCACATAACGCCGGGGATCCAACTAGTCGTAACCCTTGTCGCAATCATAGCTCAAATGTAGACTGCAGGAAGAAAAGAGCGTAACTTGCATTCTTTGCTTCCTGGTAGACTGCGACACGGGTTACGGTAATGCAGGCCACGGAGCACAAACGTCTAGTTTGAATAAAAAGAGGACTATATTCATTCAAATGCGCAACAAGTAAGCTTCGTACACCAGAATAAATAAATCAAATCCGTTTCTGGGACCTTTCTATTGACAGAAGTTAAATTAAAAAGAAATTTCAGTATAGTACAGTTGGCTCCATTTGTCGCTAGACGGCGCTCTCACAACCACTTTTTCGGGTTACGGTATCCTTTTTTCTGGTTGTGGCAGCCCGGATTTGGCGTGAATGCGACACACCCCTGCAGTAAAGTTTCATATTTCTCGTCAAAATTCCGGTGAATTAGAATTCAAAGAATTTTCAGTCTTTTAAAATGTCTATAAAGAAGAAGATGAAAAATAATTAAATCGTCTAATTAATTCGTTTTTCGTGAGAGGAACAAAATACTTCAAGTGAACCTGCTTTGTTCGCAGCCAGCAAATCGGCAACGTGCGAAAACGCTCAAAGTTGCAAATTGACGATGAAAATTCGCAACGATCAGCGCAAGCGCAACAGTGTGGACACATTTCTGCGGTAGTCTGGACGGGGCTTAATGAGCTGGTGTTGCTCCAGCTGTAACTGCGGCACAATTTTTGGAAAGACGATGACACTGTTGTAACTCCAGTCAAAGAGCTTTGCATACAAGAGCGGAAAACACTTGCAAATGTTTTGTTCCGATTTCCGTCACCCTCTGGTGGCGCGGGTGTATCAACACACCTGCATAATAATAAACTCTATGTTATAGTCATGAAGACTTTTCTATACTGAACTGCTACATGCTATGCAACAATTTCTACATGACGGCGCATGACGTGAGCGTAAACATGAAAATATTGAAGCGGAACATATTTTGCATGCTCATCAAATTTATAAATGAGTTAATTTATAAGTCGAAACATGCGAAATGCTTAGTTTTAAAAATATTGCCCTATAATTTAGTAGTGAATCAGTATTGGTGCTTATTACTGCATGCCGCTGCTTTGGGAGTAGCTATAATGTCACCCTAAGCTGTGGTTTCGTTAGCAGAACCAGTTCTATGCTCCTATCCTTAAGGAATAATGCATCATTAGGTATAAAATATATCGATTTATGGTTCGTAATTGTTCTCCAATATACATCGGTTAATAATAGAGAGTTATTTATTTTTATTTTTGCAAGTTTTCATTAGCTACGATACGTCGAGAGGTATGACAGGAGATGTACACCGTAAACCTAGGTAGATTTATTAATAAAATTCTGTTTAAAACTCCTTTTGTTGAGAAATTAATTTCTCTCATAATTCGATGCTTATCTTATTTCAAATTATTGTAAAAGTATATGGTATCTTAAAAGTTATAGCGTATAAAGAACATGCGAGTTTTTTTCTGAAATACATTTTAAACCTGAACACAAAACCAAGGATATAGAAATAACCCATTAAACCTCTTTGCAAAACGACACTAGGTCCACGTCGGCCGGGGTGCTAACCTCCGAATAAGCGACGGGGACAAAACCCCCCCCCCCCGTGGAGTTTCTCTTTTCTATGTTGAAAGCTCTCTGCTCCAGTGCCGCTGCAGGGCCTCCTCGGCTAACGTTTTGGACCAACGTAACAGTACGAGCTGGTCTGCTGTCCATGACTTGCTTGAATGAATTAACGCCTATCATTGCTACCATGACACAGCGTACGCTATTGGCGTAAGTGAGTTCCGTCTCTGAAATGCATCCACAATTTACGTCTTTTGAAATGCATCCATGGTTTGCGTCCTTGAAATGCAGCCATGGTTTGCGTCCTTGAAATGCATCCATGGTTTGCGTCCTTGAAATGCATCCATGGTTTGCGTCCTTGAAATGCATCCATACTTTGCGTCCCTGAAATGCATCCAAGGTTTGCGTCCTTGAAATGCATCCATGGTTTGCGTCCTTGAAATGCATCCATGGTTTGCGTCCTTGAAATGCATACATGGTTTGCGTCCTTGAAATGCATCCATGTTTTGCGTCCCTGAAATGCATCAATGGTTTGCGTCCTTGAAATGCATCCATGGTTTGCGTCCTTGAAATGCATCCATGTTTTGCGTCCCTGAAATGCATCCATGGTTTGCGTCCTTGAAATGCATCCATGGTTTGCGTCCTTGAAATGCATCCATGGTTTGCGTCCTT
>LQNS02276499.1:2147270-2163273 GCA_001587735.2 Parhyale hawaiensis
TATGAAAAACTCAATAAAGATATCTTAACTAAAACGTATGGCGTTATTTTTAATCAAACGTGTATAAATGAAGGGTTGCTACCTAAATACTCTGACATATATATATATATATATATATATATATATATATATATATATATATATATACATAACAGGTTGAATTTTTTGTGGGATTTCGAAGGTGCATTTATGTTATTTCTACGTAAAAACTAAGGTAAAAATCATATATCAACTTATTTTAATTTCACATTTCAAAACTAAATACCTTTTTGCTATAAAACTTTTCGATAAAAGGCTATGCACGGATACAGCTAGTAGTGAAATCATTGAGTAAGTAAAACAAGTGTGCTCGGGTTAGTGTTTCCCATAGAACATCAATTAAGGAAAGTATGCTTATAGCTGGAATTTTATATTTTATACGTAGGTAGATCTTAAAATTATCTTCATACTACTCCGCTATGCCACTATTTTTATTTCTACCAGTTTCTTTCGACAAAGATTCTATAGGAGCTTCTATAATCTCTTTGTTTGAGTGTTATGTTTTTTGCCTTACTTAAATCTATACCTACTGGTCGCAGTTGAATTAAATACTTAATAAAACTTTTTGACTGCTTCTGGAGGTGTCATCAGAGTCTTCTGGGGCAGCAACAGCGACCTGCCCTTGAGAAAGTGGGTAACTGATAGCGGTATCGAGAGTTACCTTGAGATGCAACTTACTGAGTTATAAAACACTTTGCTTGTGAGTCTGCTGTCATCTAGCTCTTAAGTAACGAAACCGAAACATTATTGAAGGGCTTATATGTACTTATCCAGTCCTGTTTCAGTTGAGATTTGCTGATCTCATATATACTTTAACTTACGTGGAACTTATAAATTGGTTCAGTGGTCTAAATGCGCTGCTTTACTCGTTGTCACAAGGTTATACGTTCTGTACCCAACCCATGGTGCAAGTTTTGCTCCTCGGCAATACAGCGCTGGCGTTTTTATCATTCTATGTCCACTGGTAGGACACTGGCCTAAAAAATTAGGGAGGGTCAGGGGACGGGGCGCAGTTAGCAAGAAGCCTTGCGTATATGACGCAATAGCTCAGGCAATCCCTGGTCGACTGCAGCTGTACTTTCCTCTGGGTCTTACGGGACATTTATGTGCCGCACGAATCTGTGTATAGATAAAAATAGATTTCTAGTTTGGGTGTACGATTGAAACGCCTTTAACTTCAGCTAAGCGTTGGTATCGTTGGTTTTGATCGGTTTCAGGCGATGATCCCAAACCAATTACTCCCGAGGCAGAAGCAGGAACAAGATTGACAGCCGTTAAATTGCTGCTTGTGTCTACGCGTCTTCGTTTCTACAAGGCAGTCTTGTGTCCCAATTAATTTTTTTTTAGGTTTTCCCGCACGTGAAAGCGTGCTAGAGGCGCTTATCTGTGCAGATAACTTACAAGAAAGATAAAAGGGGGAAGGCGTGCCGTGGCAGCAAGGTCAGCAGTGGCAGTCATGGACCCGACTCCTGCTCATCTGACGCAGTACGCTGCCGCCCTAGCAGGTACTGTGCGTGTTTTATGCCGGAGCTACATTGTACTATCGTAAGCATAACCTCATTAGCAAATGTACAGCTTGCACGTCGTTTTTATATATCAGTAGTCCGTAGCGTAGATACGGTATATAGCATGTAGGACGTGCGAACTGAATGTCCGCGAAGCAAGTTGTGAGTGCGAGTGTATAGCGCGGCTCCGGCATTAACTGTGTGATACACACTTTAAGGCATCATCGATTGGCGTAGTTCCATAGAGATTAGCTAACTCCATGGGCTTAATCCATTTCGGATTACTGTGCACAGAGGCCGCAACAGTACTTGACTCTTAATGGCCCCACACACGCTCAGGCGGCCTCTCCGGCCGCCTGAGCAGAACAGGACTGTTCGGTCCAAACTGAGCGTGTGTGGGGCCTTTAGGGTCCAAAGTGGCCTCTGACGCTGGCGGCCGAAATGGGAAAATGGGATTTTCTCAAGAGCTATTATGAACATGTCCAGCCACGGTCATGCATGCAAGCACCCAAGACCGTCACCACCGTATCCAAGATACCTTCTCCGCAAGAAAAATGTCGTGTACCTTGGAATTTTTTCTTCAGTATTAGATAGGGGGAATAGAATAGCTCTTGAGAAAATCCCATTTTTCCGTTGCAGACATTTGGCCGCCAGCGTCAGACCTAAGAGTCAAGTACTGTTGCGTTCTATGGTAAGATCTTACAGTTTCTCGTCCCATCAACACATAGTATTATCCAAACAGGGGCTTATCCGTGCGCCCTTGTATTTTAATGGAGTACATACAAAGAGTCGAGTCAGAGACTCATTGGCGGGACGAGAAAATGGAAGATTTTTCAGGTGATAAACTATTCAGGGTAGATGGCTCTATTCCCTCATATACTGTCCACGCAGGGCTCTGCCTCAATATCTTCGCCAAATTGCAGCGGCAAGCACGAGCACCTCGCGGGCTAGCGTTTTTTTATGCACTGTGGTGGCCATGTAATAGTGTGAAGTTAATTAGGTGAAATAGTGTTAAGCCATGCAGGTCACCCCCTCCCTCCCCTTGGGAAGAAATAAATGTACTTATCTTACTTTAATAAAACAGGCTGTAATATTAGCAGGAAACACTTATTTCTCCCCCCTTGGGAGAGTACTATTGTGGTGTTTGTTTGGTGTGTGATGGCACTGATCCTTCATGATTAGGTTGGAAATTAATAGCTGTAATATTATTAGGAAATGAATGTACATGTCATTTTATAATATAAGCAGTAATGGTATTAATCCATGAACACCTCCCGCCCATGGCGTAAAAAATGATAATAAATAGTAGTAAAGGGGCGGCCCAGATATTGGTCCGCAGATTGAGTCCCTGACTCGACTCTCGATATTTTGATAAAAATTCCTTTCCAATTTGCTTGTTTTTAGATCTAAAAAAGGCGTTTGACACGGTACACTCGAAAATTTTATTGGCGAAATTGGAGCACTATGGTGTTTGAGACAACGCTCTGGCTCTCCTCTAGAGCTAAATTCATAATCGGCAGCAGTATGTTGTAATTGGAGAGAACAATTCTGCTTCTTCGTCTATTGCCTATGGCGTGCCTCAAGATTCAATTTTGGGACGTCTCTTCTTTAGCTTTTATATCAACGATAGTTGCGAGTCTCCGGAGTCAAACGCCATTTTATTCCCTGACGACCCTTTTTTATGAAAATAATTGTGAATTTGATGCTGCTTTAGCGATAGTTCAAAGATTTATTAGGAATATGTTAAACTGGCTTCATATCAATCGTTTGACTCCGAAAGCGGAGAAGACGAAACTCATGGTGTTTACTTCTCGAGCTGCTCCTCCTCTGCCGGGAATTAATTTTGATGGCAATATACTTGAGTGGGTGACATCATTTAAATACTTAGGTTTAATCATTGACAGCAACTTAAACTTTTACAGGCATATTGACCAACTCTGTACAAAGATCAACAAAGCAAGAGGTGCAGTTTATGTTGTTTCCAGGTTTTTATCTAGACAATCGTTGATTTTGCTATATTACGCCCCACTCCCACTTGGGTACAAAATATCGTTGTGTGGGGCAAAGCTTCTTTGAACTTGCTGAATCCTCTTAAAACTGCTTTGAACAATATACTGAGAGTTATTCTTAATATTAGGAGAGAGATGCTAACAATATACCTCTTATGTCCGTGAACACCATGTTTGCTAGACTCTCACTGCTTAAGTTCGAGGATTTGTATGAATATTTTCTTCTCAAATTTATCCGTAATGCTATGTTTACTGATCTTGACCTTTTTAGGCAGTATTACGATCGTTTGGTGCCATCCCATAATCACTACACACACCAACAAAAATTCAATTTTCCGCTGATCAGACTTGAGGTTCAAAGAAGGTTTGTTATTTTTCAAAGTGTCCGTGCTTTCAATGCCTTACCAGCTGACTTGACTCAACCTATGAGCGATTTTCAGTTCAAAAGGAAGTACAAAGATTATACATTAAGTGGGTACAACTAGTGCAATATTTCTCTATAATATAGTAGAACACGTTCCCATTTTTATCTGTGGACAATGAATTTACTTGTGAAATCTGATTGCTAATGTTTTGAGAACAAATAGAGGTGTTAAAGGTGTTATTCTATTAAAACAGGAGGGTGGATGGATGAGCCCCCTGTCTGGATCATAGGTACAAGGTGTTGACGGCACAAGAAACTATTAGATACATACAGTACATACATGTCTCATATTTGAAACTCGCTTTATGAAGGAAGAGAAACCCAGCCAGATAATTAAGAAAAAGGTCGGGATCGCATTCTGAAAATATGTTAGCTTTAAACCTGCAACTGTAGTACAAACTGTTTATTGTCCTAGGTAGTAAAAACTGTCTATTGTCTAATTACCTCAATTTCTTTTTCTAGAACTTGCAGTTTTCATTTTACTAACAACAAATAATTTAGCTTTAAACCTGTCTCTAAAATATGAATCGTCTATTGTCTTAGTACAAATTTTCTATCGTCGAGTCGCACCAGTTTTCATTTAGGGTCCTGAAATTTTTCCACTGTGACGACAAATAATTTCCAATAGGGATGCATTTTTAGTTTCAATTCTTTTATGTATTTATGTGCAACAATTATCGTTTATCCCAGTAATTAATTTTGGTAAATGATTCTTTTTAGCAGACAATTGTAAATAGCTATATTAAGTCCGATTGTAAAGTATTTCAACAGCCTCTTTGTCTCTTAAAGGTAGAGTATTTACCATGTAGTTGGCATCTGGCCGGCGGCTATATAAGCTCGTGTCTCCTGCCTTCATTTTACTAATGGAGCTATTGTAGGAGGAGGTAGCAGTAGCAGCCGCTACGGAGATCGGAAGCTGAACGTTCCGATGAGACTGAAGCCTAGCCGACTCCATTGATTGGCTGCACCGATGGTTGCGAGCCTGTGATTGGTGGGACAGGATGGCTGGGAGCCTGTGATTGGGGGGCAGAGATGGCTGGGAGCCTGTGATTGGGGGGCAGAGATGGCTGGGAGCCTGTGATTGGTGGGCAGAGATGGCTGAGTGACTGTGATTCGTGGGAAGGGATGGCTGGGTGCCTGTGATTGGTGGGAAGGGCGTATCCATCAAACAGCAAAAAAGTAAATATATATATAGAAATCCCTGGCCCGTACTGCGAAATGTAACCGTGCTCCTTGCTTCTATTTAACCTTCCTGATTTTACCACATTTGGTTAATTATGGGGAGAGGTTGCCCGACACGTTACAGATGGACTGCACTCAGGTAATTTAGTCAAATAGCTTTCATTTACTGCATTGAGAAAGTCTCCTGCTGGGGCAAAATGAGCTTTCCGTGAATTGGAGCAGCTCGAAACAAAAAGAGTAAAACAGAAAGTCATCTGCGTTGTTAACGAGACCTTATTAGTGAACTGCTGACCACCTATAAAAATTCACATAATTCTGTGGGTAACTAAAGACGCAACACGATTATTATGTACTGTCGATTCTATTAAACTAACAGGCATGAGATTAATCCAATTTGCGTGATGATACGACGCACTGACAGTGTCGGCGGGAGCTGCGGCCGTGGGCACAGTGTACGGCTTCAATTCGCCGGCCTCGTTCCAACTGCGAGCTCTGACGAATGACTCCCAGTTCCAGTTTAACACGACGAACATCTTCGCCTTACCTTTGGACGAAATCGTCCTGTCCTCTAATGAAATATCGTGGTTTACGTCCGTCTTCGCCTTGGGTGCCCTCGTGGGGGGCCTGCTGAGTGGACCCCTGCAGAGCCATCTAGGCCGACGAGGTGCTCTGCTCATCTCGTCCTTACCTGGTCTTGGTGGCTGGCTTATGACAGGTGAGGTGGTAATTGTAACGGGTAATTAAGGCTTGATAAAGAAACTGTAACACGTGAGGCTGGCTCGTGGCATGTGAGACAGCTGGCTTATCACGGAAGGCACAGGTGATAACAGCCGATAAGGACACAATAGCTGGAGGTAATAAGGAGCTATAACAGATGAAGTAGAAGGACCAGATGTACGGTCGTAATGACTTCGATGATATAGTAGCTTAAAGAATTAATCAGTAGTGAAATTCGTAAAAACAACATAAGATTGATATGAACATCGGTTTGAAATAGTTTCTAATTTCGCAGAATTAAACCACCCCACTAATGGTATTTAGCTACACACAGAGAAATCACGGGACAGAGGGTTTGCTAATGCCGGGATCGAACAATTTGTTTAGGAACAATTTGCAGTGGTGGTCCAATAGAAATAAAATAAATAAAAAAAATAAGCCGCGGCACCTCGATGATAATTTGCAGGGATTTCGTTCCCGTAGCCCATTTTCTAAACGGCTGTATTATAATCTTACACGCAAGTTTATATTTAGCTTTTAAAAGGTAAATCTAATATGACTTTTGATTTGATTTTGGTAAATATAACCATAGCGTAACAATTATTGATGTATGCGATTGAATAATACAGATTCAAAAAAATTTTCAACAATAATTGTGTAATTTGCTCCTCTCATTCATGTCAAAAATTAAATTAATATTTTCATTATATTTTTTTCGTACGACGTACATATTTTGCTGCTTAAAATACGTATCATGAAATTATCGATTCTACTTTTTTTTCAAAAATTATGCTACCTCAGTAACATAATTTTTGTTTATCATGAAGCAACATTCCTCAATTTTTTATTATTATTACTGTTAATCCTTATCTAATAATGGTAGCGATTTGTAGGTATTCAACTAGATTTCGTGAAGCTAAGGTCGTCTTGACTGATCACCCCAAGCAGGACCGGATTATAATCTCCTAGGAGGCCCTCAGCTCGTGAGGCCCCGGTGCCCCGTACACCAAATGGGTTATTGAAAATATAACCATAAGAAACCACATAAAAGTTTTTTTATAGATCAAAATGGAGCAAATCTAACAGGAGGAAGGAAAACAATGTTTAATTTTATACACTTTCACTTGTATTTGGTATACGTATATTCGTACACTTTCACTCAAGTTTGAAATGTTTGTCCCTAGTTATTACTTACTTAATCCTCTTCGGACCTCATGTGGTCCATAAGGCAGCTACAAACTGCCTCCAGAGGTCCCTATCCAGCACAAACCGCATGATGTCTTCATCACTCAAGTCGTTTTCCCTCTTATCTCTCTCCATCGTTCGTCTCCAGGTATCCCTGGATCTTCCAACTCTCCTCGATCGCTCCCTCTCTGTTCCACATCAGTGTCTACTGCGAAAGTTTATTTTCTTTTATTCTCAATACATGACCACAGTATCTCCACCGGTGGCATCTGACCCTCTCCACGACACTCTTCTGCCCAGTTCTCAGTCTCAACTCTTCCTCACTGATGTGTTCATACCATCTTATTTTTAGGATCTTTCTCAGACAGTTACTTTCAAATCTCCAGAATTTTGTCTCTTCTTCCTTTAACCCTTTCCAAGTTTCACATCCATACAGTAAAATTGGAATGATAATGCTGTAAAATAGCTTGAGCTTGGTCCTCAAGCTCATGCTTCCGGCTGCCCAAACCTCTTCATTTTAGCAAAAATCCCTCTGGCCTTTCCCAAACGCACTCTCATCTCTATTCGGACATCTCATCTGAGCAAACCGTGCTCCCAAGATACTGAAAGAAGTCAACCGTTTCTATCTCCGTTCCTTTCAGCATCAGGGGTCTCACGTCCTCTGTGTGCACCCGCATTACTTTAGTCTTTGCCTTACTGATCTCCAGTCCCACCTTTTCAGCTTCCTCCGACAGGCCTCTTGTCATTCTTTCAACTTCCCCAAAGTTTTCACACAGCAGTGCCAGAATATCGGCGTAGTCCAGGTCCTGTAGCCTGGTATTATTCACCCAAACAACACCCTCAACTTCTCGTCTGACCTTCCTCATCACCAACTCAATCACTAAAATGAATAGCTACCGCTCTCTCGGTTCTTTCTGCCTCAGTCAGCAATTGGGCAGCAAACAAGGGCCTCACCATATCAACCTCCAAATCCAATTCAACTCTATGGACAACCGACGCCCATCAGTCAACACTTGACCACGGCATCACTATGAATGACTCCACCCTTCCTCTGGAGCGCCGCCCCAAAATCCTCGGCGTCACTTTTGACACCCACTTCACCTTCACACCGCACATCACCTCCACAGCCGCTCGAGCCTCCAGCCGCCTTAGACTGCTCAAGGCCCTAGCGGGCACTCGCTGGGGCCAGTACAAGGAAACCCTGCTTCTCCCATACAGGGCATTAAATATTTTGTCCGACCTCTCATCACCTACGCGGCTCCAGTTTGGTATCCTGGGGCTCGCCAGTCCGCGGTTCGCAAGCTGCAGACGGTTCAAAACGCCGCTCTCCGCACCGCGAGCGTTTGCCTCCGCATGGCTTCCGTGGACCATCTCCACGCTGTGTCCAAGATGCTGAGCATCGATCAATCCCTCGACCTCCAGTGCCGTCAATACCTCGTTTCCGCCCTTCGTCCCGAACACCCAGCCCACTCTGTTGTCACCGCTCAGGATGGCCCCCGTCTCATCCGCCATAACTTAGCAACCAAATTCCAACCCGACATCAACCACCTACTCACTGACAATATCATGCCTTCTCCAGAGTACCGCTCAGCGATTTCCTCCCTCCATCGATCCGCCGTGCAAGCCTTACTAGACCGCCTGCCCGTTAACAGGGTTTTGGGCTATGCCCCGCCGGAGATTTCACCCGACGAGGCGGTTCTCTCTTGTGCGGCCCGTTCCACTCTATCACAGTTGCGCTCAGGTTTCTGCTCTGCCCTAATATCATACCGCCATAGGATTGGACTGGCGGATTCCGACTCCTGTCCCGAGTGTCACCGCGCCCCCCATACCGTCAACCACCTGTTTGAGTGTCCCGCTCATCCTACCGCCCTCCTTCCTACTTCTCTGTGGGACAGCCCTTTATCTGTGACTGACTTCTTGTGTTCCCTGCATTCCTTCTCATACCTTCCGCCACGCGCCCGACCCCCTCCGGAGCCGCCCCCTACGTAACAACAACTAAAATGAATATAACAAGCGACAGTACGTTACCCTTTCTCACTCCCGTGGTGATTTCAAACTATTCGGTGCATTCTCTACCAATTCTGACGCAGCTCATGGATCCATCGTAGAGGGTTCTAATCATGTCTCTTTGGGAATGGGCTTCTTGGTTCGTCTACTGCCGCCTATCTAATCTAATCTTAATAACTTTTTCAGGAAACCCGTAACACCTCAATATATTCCACATAGATTCTCTATGCAAAGAGTTAAAAGCTTTCTTGTAGTCAACAAAGTTCACCATCAATCCGTTCCGATACTCAACACTCTCTTTGACCACATTGCTCAGTACAAAAATCTGATCTGTGCAAGATCGGTTTCTCCTAAATCCTGACTGCCTCTCCCATATGACAGCCTCCACCGCCTCACGAATCCTCGCTGCTACTATCACACTGAGGACCTTGCCAGGCACAGAGAGCAGGGTGATCCCTCTCCAGTTATTGCAGTCAGCTAGGTCACCTTTTTTCGGTAACTTTACAATGGTTCCCCTCTTCCCTTCCTCTGGGTATTCCTTACACTGCTATATCCTGTGCAGCAGTAAGTAGAGCTTCTCCGCACCTACCCCTACCACAGTCGCCCTCAACATCTCTGCTGTGATCCTCCCATGGTGCCTGGTCCCTAGTTATTAATAAACTGTTAAGTCATTGATTAAGTACTAAAAACTGATCCTATGCCTGGCACACACACACACTAGCCAAAAAAACGAGTCTTCTCAGTTAATCGTGTTTCGTTTTATCGAGCCTTCAAAAACACAGACCCGAGTTTAGCGAAAAAGATATAAAAATATTAGCAGTAAATTCGGCTTGCTCAGCAAGCACTGTTAGTTCAGTTTCGGACATATCTTCAAACTTGAAGGGCATTATAACTGAAAATTCTTTGTAACTATGAGTTATTTATATGGGCACACCAACGCACCCGGACGCAGAGCTGAGGAAACTCATTGTTTTGACTGGCGTGACGTAACGCATCAGCATCGTTACTTAACACATAGGCAGCCAGCCTGCCCTGTTGGATGTTGTTTTGACGAAATTTTCAATTTGCTTCAACTGAGAAAATGAGCGTTCAAATGAACAATTTGTGACCATTAATGTTAGAAATCCACGACAATCAATGATGAATCTGTGGTGCCCCTCTTCTGACGATGTCCTAATACATGTTTTTCTAGTTAATCCAGCCTTGACCCAAACAAAGCTGCCAGAGGTCAGTATCTCCGATTATGGTACGATGGCAAAATTGATGGTGCGATGGCTATTGCCATAGTTCGTACCATGGCGATGGCAATACCATCGCTCTATCGGCATCGGAACCAAAAATCGCCAATTTTCATCGACAATGACCTACGATGAAATAACTGTGGGCGATGGCCATCGTAGGGCGTCACAATCGGCGATGGACCATCGCGTTAACACATTTTTAAAATGCGAACATCTCAGACCACAAACATCGAATAGAAGCAGCATCTCTTATAACCTCGGCCTGTGGGCGATTTTCAAAGCTGTAATACTATTTCTGCAAAATGTAAGGCCCACGTTATTAATTGACATTGTTAGATCTGGGGAATATATTAAAATGAATTTTACAACCCCCTCTTTGTTTTAATGTCACTTAAATAAAATGAGTGTGTCAAACTCGTAAAGCTATTTTTCTGTATTTTTAGCCTTATTTCATCGGCATCGGCTGTACAACCGATGACGATGCCCATCGTATGCCATCGCCGATGGCATGTTCAGTCATTTCATTGGACCATTTCTTCCTCATAACACCATCGCCGATGGAGAAAATGCCCGTCACTGATGGTTTCATATGATTACCATCGGACCATGGCGATCGCCTATGGATTTTTGCGATGTTCCATTGTAACATCGTAGTTTTTTTTCCGATGGCGATGGTCTACACACCACTGTCATCGTATAATCGTATAATTGGCCATCGTGCCGGGAAATGTAAAAGCACATGCACTAGTTTGCGCTGCGGACAAATCCTCACTGAAGCACGAACGAGTGCCAACCTGTGCGGCAGCACCCCTAACCACTGCACCATATGTAAGATACATCAGAATACAACAAGGGGGATCAAGCAGTTGTTGTCACATTGTAGAGGATGATCTTAGCTCTAAAATGTCTGGTATCAACTGCGCGTAAAATCTCCAAGAATATTTCTTTAAACTACACTTCAGCTACTCAACTCCATGCTCCCAGTAGTTCGGTGCTATAAGGTTGCTGACTGCGGTGATTATCGAGACATCGGGAGTTGGAGTCCACGCCAAGGCAAGAAAGTCTTGGTGCTCGGGAATGTGTAGCGTCAGCAATTCTGTCACTCGTAGTCACTGAGAAGACACTGGCCTCAGGGTCGGGGTGGGAGGGGGCACAGTTGTCAAACGGGATCTTCCGTCAATATGATGCCATTGCCCGAACAATCTGTAGTCGTCTGCAGCCGTGCACTATACTGTGCCCAAGGGGACATTACCTGCTGCAAGAACCAGTGCATGTGCGTTTCCTAGTTCAGGTGTGCAGTCAAACCAGCGTTTGACTCAAACTAAGTTTGAGCGTTGGAAATACCTATTTAATCTATTGTATTTTGCAATTTGCATTGAAATACTGTTGAGGACAATATTGCTGCTCTGGGCAGGGCTTGGCACCAACTACCCCTTGCTACTCACCGGCCGTGTGCTGACGGGGGTCTTCGTTGGTGTTAACGGGGCCGCCGGCAACGCTTACGTGGGCGAGATCTCCTCTGCTGATATACGGGGAGTACTTGGTGCGTATCTGGTGTGTGCGTAATTAACTTTACTTTGTGCATATTTGCTACATGTAAGTACCTGCACCTGGTGCGTATCTGGAGTGCTTCATTAACTGCTGTTAATGCGCTTCTAGTATATATAATGAGCTGTATATTGTACAGATCTGATGCGTGTAGCTTGCTACAACACATCAAATTAGCTGGACTTGGTGCGTATCTGGTGCGTGTAATTAGCTGGACTTGGTGCGTATCTTGTGCGTGTAATTAGCTGGACTTGGTGCGTATCTGGTGCATGTAGTTAGCTGGACTTGGTGCGTATTTGGTGCGTGTAATTAGCTGGACTTGGTGCGTGTCTGGTGCATGTAATTAGCTGGACTCGGTGCGTATCTGATGTGTTTAACTAAAGCTGTACTAGCTGCATGTATGGTGCGGGTTCATATAATTAGCAGTAACTGGTGCGTATCTTGTCCGTGTAAATGGCTGTACTTGGTACATGTAACTATAATTAGCTGCCTTGGTGCGTATCTGGTGTGTGTAGATAACTACAACATCAATAAAGGGCTCGGTTCGAGGCCACACTGATAAGTCTTCCGTGATACATAGCTGGCGAAAAGATAAATAATGTTTTCCGCCATGTTGATGATAGGTATCCACTTGGACCGTAACACACTGTACTTTAACTAAATTTATTGTAGCTAATGCGCATGCAGTACCTCTTAGTAGCCCATTTTCTGCTGTATTGTTAAATAGACTGTATGGTATGCACTATACGTGTTTTTTTTTTTTAATTATGAAAGAATTGTTGCTTATTTATTCAAGCATTTGTTTAAATTGCTCTTTGATCTCTTCAATATATGGATTATTTAACCTTATTGTGGTCTCATGAACGCTTAGATTATTTAGCTACATTCTGATCCCAGTAACATTTGGTTTTAACCCTCTTTTTTTTCATCTCATTAACGCTTATGTTATTTATCCTTATATTGATCCCATTAACATATGGATTATTTACCCTTATTTTATCCCACAAACGTTTGGATAATTTAACCTTATTACGGTTTCATTAATGTCTAAATTGTTTAAAATTTAACTTTATCCACACCAGGCTTTGTTATTGTACTACAAGAGGCCTTTAGCTATTGTATTTCTAGGGGGAAACAAACATTGCAGCGAGGTAGCACGACCTGGTAGTAAGATATTTTGCAAACGGTAATGTTTGGATGATTACTGCGAATTTAGTGCAAAGAATGTTGTAAGTGCGCAGTATCAAACAAACAAAAACAAAACAAAACAATGACGTAGAGAATGAGAGCGACTGAAGTAGGCAATGTGAAAACTACCAGCTCAGCATCAACGGCAAACATCAGGCGATGTCAACAATGCGTGAAACTATCGAGTGTAGCCTGGCAAACTCCATGTTTTTTTCCAATTTCCTGCTCTAGGTACCTAAAACAGTGTTGTGCTCACGCTAGTAAATAGGTGTTATGAGCATGGTACCTTTAGCAATATTTTCAGCACGGTACTTCCAGTAGTATTATGCCCATGATATTTCAAGCAGTGTTATGCGCACAGTTTGTGATGTTAACGATATATGTAAGATCGCTGCTGCCTCTTCTGAGAACGAGTGGGCTTCGTTCTAAATCAGCGCTTCTTGCCATTTGAGTCCTGGAAGGATTTAGTTGATGCCTCGTTGACCCCTCTGTTCCTATATTTGGGGAAATGGATTCAACATGATGACGAACGATGATTCAGACCTACGAATGTAGGCGCTAGGAAGAATCAGCACTTAACATAGTGCTGATAAGTTCACTTTCGAGTGGAGCAGCAGTCGCGCCGACCTCAGGCGGGGACTGGCTACCTAAGATCGTAGAGGACTGAGCCCTCGACAAGATCGGGCTGAACCCCCGCACACATCAGCCAATGCGAGTTTTCCATCTTACAACGTCCCCCTCCTGCATGCCCTTATCCTCCACTGTGAGGATCCTATCGGCGGGCGTTCCCTCAAATTAAAGTTCCCAGGATGACATCCTGAACACTTATCGGTCAACCCTCTCTCAAACCAAGGTACCACCCATCTTTACCATAAAAGTAACATTCGTGCTTTTATAAACAAAATATTTTCTCCTCGAAAAACTTGACAAGTTTATTGCCTGTATCACGGAAAAGCTGGTCACACTATTTTTGTCCTCCGAGCTATGCTCTGTCATGAGCGACTGTATTTCCCTCTCAACCTAATTTTTCTGTACACACACTTCACGCTCTGTTTGCTGTCTGCTCTTCTTATTGTGGTTTTATGAAAGCAGAATCACTAATCGTTCAAGGCTTTAGGGCACAACACTTGATATTTACCTCTTTGTTTACACACGCGTTTCTCAAAGAAGCTCTCAAAGTGCATGAGTTGGGTCTCCTGCTTATTTATTTGGTGAGTCCGACAACTTGCGTAACTTGAATAGAAGAATAAAATAGTACTGGCGGCCCGCCAGTTATCGAGAGCAATATTTAATTTATATCACTAGAACGTTTTCCCCATTTGCTGTGGATTTTGAAATGAAGAGTTTTAGGTTCTCAACATTTTGGGGCGGCTCCCTTAATACACAAATATATGGAAATCTACTGTTCTTAACGGCACTCATAGTAAAATGTAGAAATTGTAGTTGGACCATGACTTAAAATAGGTTACGATAGATACCTCTTGCAGTGTTATACTTACGGTACTTCACCAGGGTTGTGTGCAATGCTTGGCGAAGGGACCGAAAACGAGCTCAGGAGAGCTTAATTGAGTAGCTACATATTTTGTGACTTAATGACTTAGTATTCAATCTTGACGCATCAAAAACTGAATATTTTATTATCATTTCTACGTTAAACACAACATTCTAAAACGATTTTATTAATAGTTATGTTTTGGCAGGACGCGTAATTTTCGAGATACTTGACTTTGAAGTTTTATTTTTCCCCAATGAAATACTGAAGAATTCCCGTTTCAAGGGAGGTGGAATCATGATCCGCGACAACTTACAGTTAGTTAGTTATAACGCAGTCTAACCTAACTTTAAATGCGTACCGATCATCAAGAATGACCAATCTTTCTGAATCAACTAAGAGCAAGAATTGTCAATGCTTTCTTTGCAACAACAAATAACCAGCACAACCATGAATATCAAGCTAGATGTGCAGAATAGATGAGACGCGCACACACATATTAACACACAACACTCTGTAATATAACCAACAGGAGCCTGTGGAAATTCCATAAAACTCTAATATACTTATATTTATAACGTACGATAGCTGGTTAGAGCTCAAACGGGCTCCTAGTTTCTTGGACCCATATCACTTATTCATTATCTTCCTCTAAGTCTATGCAACAGTGAGAGCGTAACGTGCAGACGGACGGACGAACAAATGGCAGGAACGACGGGCACAAAAATAATGTTAACTAATAGAATGGGCAGTCATAAAATAACAGAAAAAATAATTACTTCAGCGCAACCTCGTTTTCTTCCTGGTTCAACTGCGAAAAATATTCTTCAACTTTTCTTCGCAGCTCTTATAGTCATTTAAGGCCACCAGCTCAGAGCGACTAAAGTTCTACTGCGGGAAGGAAGTGAAGCTCAGTATCCATGTTACGGAGAGACTAAGCCAGCAAGCGACTAATTTTCTCTTATAATTTGGCGGGATGTTTTGATTATTATCGTTCTTTCAGGCAGTTTTTACGAGCTGTTCCTCGTGCTGGGAGTGCTGCTGACGATGGTGGCTGGTGCTTACATACAGTGGCAAGTGCTGGCTGTCTGCTGTTGTCTGCCGGTCGTCATGTTTGCTGTCAGCATATTCTTCTGCCCGGAGTCTCCGGCTTACTTACTCCTCATTGGTGACGAAACTAAAGCCAGGTCTACACTTCAGTTTTTCAGAGGTACTTCTCTTGGCATTCTTTTCTGAGTTACGTTATTCGTAAAATAAATACCATGTGTTCCAAATACTGAAAACATAAAACGTCAGCTAAAACTCATAAGACATTTCCTCTTTATAATAATAATAATAATAATGTTTATTGAAATCATTTCTTTACAGCAGGCTGATAAAATGATAAAAGCAAATCACTGCACACGTAGAGCATGTAAAATGTTTCAAACCCACTAAATTAGTCGTATGACTATTTGGGGCAACAA
>LQNS02276499.1:2191946-2206204 GCA_001587735.2 Parhyale hawaiensis
GAAATGCATCCAAGGTTTGCGTCCTTGAAATGCATCCATGGTTTGCGTCCTTGAAATGCATCCATGGTTTGCGTCCTTGAAATGCATCCATGGTTTGCGTCCTTGAAATGCATCCATGGTTTGCGTCCTTGAAATGCATCCATGGTTTGTGTCCTTGAAATGCATCCATGATCGCGTCCATGACTTGGCACCCTTTTTAACTGTTTTTTATCATCTAACGAAAACCTTAGCGAGTCTCAAAGGTTACGACTAGCGATTTTCCCTACCAGAAGTCAGGGCCGCCCCAGAATCTAAAACTGCAATTCAGCTTCTGCGTGGTGCTGTGGTAAGGCCTAAATTTTGTTGAGGTCAGTATAAGCACCTAAATTTAGAAGTTTTTTATTTATTACGTTCGTTAAAAAAATACTGTGAAAGTGTGCACGAATGAACTCTCCAGATGCTTCATAATGCTTGTGGCTCGTTACATGCCCTCATATGTATGACTTTCCCAATTAGCTGTTCATTTATCGCTGTGGTCATAAAAGGACTACATGAACTGATGCTCATAATAGCAGTAGTAAAATAAAAACAATTATAATCTCATTGTCAACTCGTACGGATCATGTGTGTCTGTGATTGTAGAGATGAAAAATAGTTTATTCACAGCAAACATTCTTTCTTTCCGTCACGTTTAAAATGGAAAATACTTATGACGTAGCTGATGTGATTTTTATTCTTATTGAACAATTGATGCAAAGTTTTAAAGTTTGTTTGATATCCTCGCGTTATTCGGATAAACTTCCTTCGGAAGTTATTACAACACAAACAGTCAACACGTTTAAAAATTCGCCTGAGCAAGTACATACTTCGAGCAGCACCCTCCGAAGCTGACAGTTCCAACTCTGTAGCTGGTAAATCGCCTTTTACACACTCCGTCCCTTCATAAGCAGCTTTTAGTCATTATGTTCCTTAATGTAGCTCACGCAATGTACGTGACGAGTATCTAACTTAACATATCGTTTTACAAAATAAGTACTGATTATGTACGTTTATTTGTCTCATCGTTTACGATTTTTCTTTTGACGTGGTAAATTTTTAGCTTAACGGCAACAGATCCGAGGGAACCAAGACTTATGTTGGTGCCACACGCTAGTCAAAAGAATGAGTACCGTCATATTTTCGTCCGAATGTGAAAATTGCTCACACTTGCAAAGAATTTTCAGTAATAAATCTCTTCAAAGATAATGATATGTCTGAAAGTTAACTAACGGCACTTGCGGAACCAATTGAACTTAGGGTAAACATTTTTACACCATTTCTTGGCAATCTCAAAGATGTGTTTACAATAGTTCAACGTAACATTTGGACAAAAAGATGACGATTCTCGTTCTTTTGACTAGCGTGTGTCATCGCTGTTAGACTCCGGGGGAACGGGAACGGGAACGGGAACGGAGAGCTTGCACCAACTATTGTGTACTATGATCTGATTCGATACAGTTTGATGTAAAGTAACCTAGTCTAATCTAAACTAGACAATTTGATGATATATGCCTTTTGACATTATTAACAGTTCCTGTAAATTTGATAAAGATCCACTCATAATTTTTTCAGTTTTTAACTAAAAAGCATAAATGAAACACAGAGACAAAGAAACGAAGCGATCAGCACGAAAATATAGTCATTTACTCTTCATAATAGACCCAACAACTCACGTAAATTTCATAAAAATCCGTCCATAAGTTTTTGAGTTACGGTGCAGACAAACACACTGTAGTGCGGATCTTCACCAAAAATCAATCATCTGTTACTTCTAAGATGGAGAGTATTGATAGTTGATCTGCATACTTACCACCGACTGTGTCTTGCTATTGAGCACATGCTTTAAGTTACACCATTTTTACCCAAGACAAGCGATGCAAGAAATTTCAGGATTATAATTAACAGGGTAAAGAGATGACCTTCCTTCTCTACAAGTACGACTGCTGCTTGAATGACCTTGCCACAGAGCAGAACCAGCTCTGTGAGTGTTCGCTGTGCTCTAATAAGCGTCTTATTGTGCTACAGCAGATTAACCAATTCAATGACCAGCATGTCAATAGCATATCATATAAGAAGCAACAGTACGGGCTTAGCATGCATGCAGAGACTTGTGTCGGTCTAATGTACGCACACTACGTGCACACGAGCATCGACGTACATGACTTCAGCAAGAGGTGGCGAGCTGCAGAGGAGATCAGATTGAGTTCGGTCTTGCACTCGGTAAGGAGTCGGGGGCCGTTTGGAGCTGGGGGTCGTCAGCCCAGGTCTTAGGTCGGAGTGCCGTCTGGGACTGAGGGTCGTCAGGTATCGAAGAATATAACTTGGAATCTCGAACTGAGTTCGTAAGACTGAGAATATTTTCCGTTTAAGGAACAATCACCTTACAGAAACATCAACATAGTCGTTACATAATATCCTAATTGTTAAACAAGCGACAACTGTCAGCAAAAAAGGGGGGAAACTGGCCTCACATGAAGCTCAATTTTCTCTGTCAATTTCGTCAATCTGTATCTTATGTTTTTTTTTTATTTAACCCTTTGCCTCTTGACTCTCTATTTTTTCCTATACAAAAGCTATGCATCATGTAAATTACCCAAGACACTGACGGCAGCTGTAGTAGCCGATGCAAAAAAAAAAACTGTTTTTTTTTTTTCAACTAAAACTAAATTTTTTCTCAAATATGTGTTTAACTAACCTATTTTTCATAAATTTAACAAAAAAATGAAAAAAACATGTTATCTGAATTTCAGGAGGCAAAGGGTTAAATATCGAACACATCATTTCGGAGCATGGTCCAGTTCAAGCTGGAGGATCAGATAGTATCTTAAATCATAGTAATATATGAATTCTGTTGTCGGACTCATCTCTAAATTAAGGGACACCCAAATTTATTGTTTTCTCTCGATGCATTTTGTTCCCTTTATAAACATAAATCTTCGCCTACGTTATAGTAAAGTGACCATGACGGTCTACTTGAAATCACACATAGGTCCTAAAGCTAATTGATTAAACTCTGATAAAGTGTATTTTAATTAGAAGTTGTAAAACAATAAGCAAACTGCTCGTGTTGACAAAGGGGTTGTATTAATCAAGAAGAAACACAGGATCGTTAGTGTAGATCATCGCTGGGCGACAATTAATCATCGCATCTTAATTAAGACACTAAAATAATTTGGATGGGATCATAACTAATGTTATCTTCCACCGGCGGCCTACGCATATGAATTTGTGTTTCTTGCTAATGAATCCACTCATTGCGTCCCTATATGATCGGTTTATTCTAGTTTGAGGTCCCTGTGGAAACTGAAAACTATGTTAACAAATCTAATCAATTATTTTTATAGACGCCTTATGCACAGATCCTCAAATAAAGCATAGTTTAATATGTCTTTATTTTTTCGGAGCTATTCTGGTATAGGTTTAAAATAGAGAAACATACACCTTTGAAGGGAATAGTAAAAATAGTAAATAGTAAAAAATAGTAAAAAAATTATTCTTCGTGTAGTAAACGAACGGCAGTGATTTACGTTATAGCAACTATCTTTATCCATTTTTGTTGAATAATATTCGCATACTGCATGAAACACGTAGCGATTGGCAATGAATAATAACAAAACTATAATTTCTAGTTCTACAGTACATGAAAATACTCATAACTGCAGAACCCACCTGCTATTTTTCAATATAAGCCTGCTGTAATACGTGTGCAGTGGACAAATACGATTTCTGTTAAATTCCACGAATATTTCGATTTAAAATAGCCCGGGGACTTTCCCTATTTAAAGCCGAGTCTGTCCCATAGCAGCAATGACTAAGGTTTGCTGTCCCCTCTAAATCCGAGTCTGGTCCCATAGCAGGAATGACTGAGGTTTGCTGTCCCCTCTAAATCCGAGTCTGGTCCCATAGCAGGAATGACTGAGGTTTGCTGTCCGCTTTAAATCGGAGTCTGGTCCCATNTCTGGTCCCATAGCAGGAATGACTGAGGTTTGCTGTCCCCTCTAAATCCGAGTCTGGTCCCATAGCAGGAATGACTGAGGTTTGCTGTCCCCTCTAAATCCGAGTCTGGTCCCATAGCAGGAATGACTGAGGTTTGCTGTCCCCTTTGGGACACTTGCCAAATCTTAACGTAGTTTTGTGGTCACACTCAAGGCCAGTACGTCTTGTGGCGTGGGTTGTGACGGTGCTAGAGCAAAGGGCTCTCTACAACCTGTAAAACTTAATTATGAACATTGACTTGCTTCACTTTCTTATTATTGTTTCCTTTGAATTCACAATTTACTGTATATACTTTGGCTTTTATGAGCACCGTGGGCGATGAATGAGTGTCGGGGCAAGGTTTACATTCAGTTCATTTAGTATCCGGTGGAAAGAAAAAGCGAGTGGTGAAAAAACATTTAGTGCAAGCTCAGCGGTTTCTGTTGGCTTCGGTTACGAAGATGTAACGCGGATACTGAATAGATTGTTCTCTAAAACTTCCGCTTTGAATACTTTCGGACTCAAATTTCAAAGCACCGAACGAAATTGCTAAAAGACTTAGAACAACGCCGGTACACATGCATTATCCTAAGAAACTTCATTCAGTTTACTTTCCTTATGGAACCCCATTAATTACTTTAGCCTTAGCTACCCCATCTCATCTGCACCTCATTCTTTCGTACCCAGCTTGTATACTTCTTTTTTATACTCCTGCTGAGAATTTTTCCAGTTTTTTCTAACAGCTCTCGTTGATCCGTTAATTGTGACAATGCACTCGTGCTTGGGTTATAATCTGTTATTTTATTTATTTTTTTTTTTCATTGAAATACCAGACTCATATACACCGTATATTTATATACATTATGCCAATACTATGCTCAGTTCGATATACATATGAGAGTGTATATCTTGTATAAAATACTTCCTCAAATTACGTCTTTCATTTGATTACCATTACAGTAAAATTGGCGTCTGACATATTCTCTGCAGTATGGTAATATAACACAAAAGTTTCCATCAAACTTTTGAGGCTACAAACTTGTCAAATTACTCCAACATATTGCGCCTAAGGAAGATTCGCTTTTCGTAAGGACAACATTAAACGTAACCTCCTAAATCGAGTACTCTCTGGGTTAGATTTTGATCAATTATCAACTTCAGTGATATTTTTTTAAAAGGATTCCTTCGCATTTTGTTCCTAATGACATGATACCAATTAATATTTTCCCTCTTTAGAAATTTAACACTTGACAGCTGAGCTCAACAGCCAATGAGCTATAGAAGAAATTTACGAATATCAGCTGATCGTGCACGAAAAACAACTAAATACTACTTAAACACACGGCCAAATATCCTGCAGTTTGAGGGGAAAAAATAGAGAGCAGACTTTTTAACTTCGTACTCAGATTTTTGTGACAGTCTTTGTTGATCGTGCTCGTATCAGTGATACGATCGAGTTCGTCCTCGTATAAAAGGAATTGCACACAGCAAAATTTTTCCCTGAATTTATGGCGTTTAAGAAGCAACGATAAGAATTTATTGTAATACAGTGAAGTGTTAATTTCTACGGGTGAAAATCAAAATGGTGAACAAGTGTAGTGCTATTGGTTGTATGACAAATTTGGAAGGACGTGGCAGTGCAGCCGTATTTAAACTATACCCCAAAGTGAGCTGCAAGCCTAGTTGATTAAATTTCTCGACCGAGAGGACATCACATCATTAAGAAATATCTTTGTGTGTGACAAGCATTTCGAGGACAGATATTTGCTGAAAAATAAAAAAGAATCAGATTGAGACAAAGCTTGAATCTAATTTCTACAATTCCGTTTTTAATTCTAAAAAAACTTTCCGTTGTCATTACAGCCTCCCATAGTGTGTACGCCGCGGAAATCTCATACTGAAAGAATATTTCAAAAAGATCAACTGAAGCAATTCAAAGACAAAGAAATCCCAATTTCTCAGGGCTTTAGCTCACTGGGGAAAGAAATGGGACGATATGAAAATACGAAATGCTGAAAGCTTTACATTATGAGCTCAGACTAGTCACGCACTAAGGCGAACTCTCCGGTGTCAAGCTGCTCTAATTGAGGTTCTGTTGTCCTAAGATTTTGTTTCAACTGCCCGCTTCCAGAGCGACCCTCTGGCACGAAGGTACGGACAATACCGGCAGGTGTCTGGAGGGCGGCTCCTCGTTCCCTGTAGGAATATAAACATTTCCGAAAAAATCTTGAAGATGGAGAGCCTTCTTAAAGAAGGATTCAGTATAGATTCATCCGTTAAGTCTCACATTGATTCGAAGAATGAAATGCACGCTCTGCAGGCATCAGTGCAGACCAGGATAGAGGACGAGACTATCTGTCTATGCGAAGATTCGAGGGAAATATCCTATTTCATTGGTGGATACGTTGCCCGCAGAGTGGAGAAACAGTGCACGGGATGCTGCGCCGACCAACTCTATTCGGTAGACGATCCATGTGCTATGCCTGGTAGCTACGCCAGTTTGTTATCGCGTGGTGGCCTCAAGAAAGCCTCAGAATCAATGAATGATTGTGTCTCACGAGGATTTGCCCTATTAGACGCCACATCAGATTTGATTAGAACCTCTGCTTTGGTTGCGAGAGAAACTGGGGAAACGATATTAGAAAAATTCGTGCCTGGAATGAACTTCATTTGTGAAAGCCAAGAGACTAAAATTTGCTATGTAATCAATAGAATTATAACAAATATCTTCTTCAATAATAAAAAGAAAGGAAGCGCTCCACGGAGACTGTTGTTAAGGATAGAGTGGCTACCTTCAAGAGACTAAAAAATGAAAAGCAACATGTATTCTGTTTGTAAAACCACTAGCTACTTCAAAAAATCAATCAAGCAGTGACATGAAACTGATTAACCAACCAACGGACTGTGTCAACAATAGCAGCCAATATTAGAGCTATGATTTATTTTTTTTTTTTTTCTTTATCAAAGGGGAGTGTGGGGGATCAGTTTTAATGATATAGTTATTTTGGTATTAAATAGACTAAGTTCATTAAAGGACAGAAGTGTTTAAATCAAAACATGTTTCTTTATAAATATCAAAGTATTGTGGAGGTAGACGAAAGTTATATATACAATAATTGACTAAACATTAATATTTCACTATCACGTTTAGCATAACACACAGTAGACGTATAAGCTTCATCAGTCTCCAGTTTTGTATGTGACAGAACTCGTTTACATCGCAACTGATCTTTTTCTCTAAGTGATTTTTTTTTGTGTGTGTGTGTGTTTATTCTAAGTCTTTGTAGCTACATTGTGCACATGGAAACATTCATGGTTACGAAACAAGATATGGATAGGGTCCATCATAGGGATATTCTTTCCGGAAATCATACAATTGTAGGCTCCTCAGACTTAACTGAAAATATTTAATAAGAGATGTCAACTATGGCCAAAATATATTTTTAGCGAAGTCACATAACCAACTAAGTGATGCTTTCTTATTAAATGAAATTTCTGAACACATCGTACGGATAAAATGAGTCATATACATAAAAAGGCTTTCATAATCCAATACGTTCCATTGAGTTTTGATCCTTTTTAAAGTAGCCAAAAGGCGCGGTCATGATCAAGAAAGACTATTACAAATATGTGAGTAACAAGTCAAAAAGTTTGGCCTTCTATTTTCCCCTCAAACTGCAGGATATCCGGCATTATAAGCAATATAATATTATAAAATCAATAATGAGTCACAAAAATGTTAAACATGCATAAAGTTCAGGAAAATTTTGCATTAAAGCTTAATTTTTTAGCCTCACATATTATTTTTCTCATATTATGTTTCAGTCACAGTTCCATTTCTAAAGGTAAAAGTTAAGTCAAATTTAACTGTACCCTGAACTGGGAAGCCCACGTGCACTGGTTTGGGCTGCAGCTATAGGCTAAATGGCCCCAGAGGAGTAAGTAGAGCCGCAGCCGACCACGGGACGCTAAGAACTATGGCGCCGAAACGGAAGGTTCAACGGCCCGGCCCCCAACCTCCCATTCCTGGTCAGACAGGTGCCCCCACCCAGTTGAGCATACCAAGCAATTGCGGACTCAGCACGCCGGATGCCATAAAGATTTCTCGATAGGCTTATTGCTCGAACTCGGCACTTCTAGTCGGAAGTCGGGCGCGCATGGCATGCTGCTGTTGTGGGTATAAAAAGTGCTGCTCGATGGTGGATCCTTATTAGCATCAGTGCGCTAAGAATATAAGATTCCGCTGTTATACCCGCAGGACACCTACCTGTTGCTTAGGCAGCACTTTCTTTGAAAGTGTTGGTCCTAGACAAGAGTACATTGCACCAAAGGTGTAACGACAGTAATCGTGCGTTACTGATATTCTACCCTAATTGCATCGACTTTCTAAAAATGGGCCGTGGGTCAATGAGTGAGATATTCGACGTTGATCCAAACCTCAGCCAAGACGAAAGAAAGAACATTTATTTCGCATATGGATACAGTCTCCAACAAAGTTAAGGCACAGCACCCTGAGGTTTTCAGATTCAAAGCTTCGTGGATAGCCTGAAGTGAAATGAATTTTGGCAGTAAATAGCTAATACGTATATACCATCATTAAATAATTCGCGTTGATATAACAATAATAATAATAATTTTTATTAGGAACGCACCCGGTTCACAAATACACCTAAGAGTACATAGGTAGTCAATACTGTTATCGCCCAGGCTAAGGGGCTCAGTTACATAAAGAGGAGGACATACCTTGATCCCCAAATTGATAATTCTCCGGACGAGGTTCAGGTGGTGTTACTCCCACCGCGCATCTTGGGTAAAGGGGATGCTGCATTCCGTGACAAGCGAGAGGGCTAGTAGCGAGTTATCCCCACATTGTAAGCAACCGCTCACAGCTTTTTCTGGCATTTTCAGGAAGTACGCGTCCAGTACGTTTTTCAACTTCAGAACTTCAATACCGGTGGCGTTTCGAATGTGACGGGGCATTTTGTTGAACAACCTTGAACCCCGTAAAGTGAAGTTATTAGCATGCTTTGTGGCTATTACATCGCTATTATTTCTGATCGGAATTCGCACTTGACAAGTCTGAATAATACGGTTTGAATATCTGGCAAGGATCCGTCCATTTACATTGACAGTAATTATTTCTACATTTTTTTCAAAAAAATATGATCGGGAAGCGCTTGAATCTCTGTTGAACTGAGTATATATATTTGAGAGTGAACAAGTCTTTCATGATAGGCTCGGTTTTGCATGCTTCAATTTTAACTGAGAATGATCTGAATAGCTTCGAGGCGCTCCCAGTCTTTCCGTATGCTCGGTATCCAAATATGTGAACAGTATTTTATTCTCTGCAATGCCCCTTGTTTCCATAAAGTGAGCATTGTGTGTCGGCTTCTCGTGAAGTGAAAATTCAAAACAGCCATAAGCGCCAATTCTTGCCTACAGTAACAACTTTAGGCACGTAATCCTCAAAAGTGGCATCTTCCTGCATTTTCACCCCATGAGTCTTAAAATTGCTCTCTTACGATTTTGCTCCCATCACGTACTCGCTGCGCAGAATATAAATTCAATAGGGGAAAATTTTTTCCAGTATCGTAACAGTTTAAATTTTGTTTCGTTGAAGGTCATGTTGTTGTCCGATGATCAGCGAAAGATGTTACTTAAATTTAATGCATAGTTTGTACGCCTGCCACCGACTCTACCGCTGCTAAATTTGTCTGTCGTCCTCAAATGTGGTGGTAAATAGTGTACATTGTCACGGGGAGAGCAAGCGCAACACCATGTTTTTCCTTCCAGTCCGGTTAACACGGAGGACACAGGTCGGCAATAACTTTATTCATAAGCGAAGAAAAACTGGGAGAAAACCACAGCGGTGAAACAAAACCCCATAACACTAAAAATCTAACTGCATCTATATCTTTGTTAGCGGCAACATCAGCTTACTCTCACGCACACTGCTCCTACACAATCTATGGAAAATGCCACGATACAGCAAAAAGCATGAATATGCGAACATACAAACTGAGTAGATAAGCAGCCTATTTCACGGGAGTGACATCTTCACAAACAGCCGTGAGTAGTTTCTAGGCCAAATATTTTGCAAGGGAAGTAAAGCGAAGACCAAGTTCCTCCAGTCAAGGCTAGTAGAGCCGCAGAAAACTTGTTTAGGTCCAATAATGACGAGAGGCTTTCAAAGGGTCTCCAATCGCCTCCAGTCGATGCCACTGTAGGGCCGCAAGTCCACCTCTCCGCAAGTACATTCACCAAAGTGAACGACGGAAGGGAACCTCCCGCCCACCTATGCACAAAATGCCACGATTACGTAGGTCTAACATTGCCAAGGAGCTCAGCACCACAACCGATAAGAAAGCCCGCACCTTACCAGAATTGCTCCGGGCAGTTCAGCCATTAAATACTGACACGAACTACCTCGTAGCAAAGAAAAGAGTAAAAGGTAGTAAAAACGGTAGGAAAGAAAATGGCAAAAAAGTAGCAAAATAAGTAGCGATATAGATAAGAAAAAAGAAAAAATAGGGAAAAGATAGAAAAAAACAGGGAAAAGACAGGGAACAAGTACAGCAAACAGGGACACGCTGCTATACATAAGTAATCATAACATTCTTTGGGCGATCATACAGTTAGTGATGAAATGATGAAATTTTAATTGCCAAGCCCAAGGGTAATGAGAAAACTTTTAATACTTTAAATTACGCAAAACGAACTTCAGTACATTAACTTTATCAAATAAATACTCGTACATAATCTATAGATATTGATCAAGAGAAAAATGGAAAAATTAAATCGTCATCATCATCCAGTTGGAAAAATAAGAATCCCGAAATAATCCCGCAGCTCTTTCACTTCAGGTTCTCCTCGTACCTCGGAAATGTTGCCATATTCCGTTGTGTAAATAATGGAAGCAGCGGCAACCCGTCAGAGAAAACTAGGGGGTGCAGCCCACCTGTTACAACATGAATGTACTGAGCCTACACCTGCCGACATTAGCATTCACATATGGTGAAAGGATAAGCTGCCTAATGTTATGCCGAGCAAACGATACGCTAATTTGAGCAGCAATTTGTTATGAACACAAGTGTGGAACTGGTATAGGTCACACGCGATTATGTTTGTGACGTCTGAAAGAAAAAGCGAAGTTCGTTGTACCCTTACCATAGGTAGGCTTATACAGTGTGTTGTAAAACTATTGGTAGAAACTTTGGCTACTAAGAGAAAATATTGATATACAGAACGTTTCCTTTGATTATGCTATTTTCTACAAATTTTTTAAGATAAGTGTCAAATATTTAAAATGTTAATAGTAAGTTAGTGCACAGGTATGTTGTAATTATAAAAACGATCATAGAAAAATAAAACAGAACCATTTCCCACGTTTTGGCAAAATTTGCTTATCGCACGGGGTTTTGTTGTTACGCCAAATTATGCAACGTCACTCTCTAGTCAACATGGGCAAGAAAAGCGATTTAGCCAGTGTAGAAAAGATCAAAGGGACCTCGTTATTGGCTTCTGGTAAGACAACACTCGAAGTTTCCAAGGAATTACAGCGTGATCACCGAAGAATTAAGGCTTATGCACTTGAAGGTAAGGTCAACCGGAAAACTCAGGATAGAGCCTCTACGAGGAAATTGAATGCGCGGCATGCGACAGTTGAAGATTTCTATGGCTAGAAAACAACTTTCTTCAAGTAAGGCAATATTTGAAGACGCTGGAGCCCAAATACTAAGCAGAAAGACAAGATGTGAGGTTCTCTAGAAGCTAGGGAAAGTGAAAAAGACAATTAAACGACCACTTCTAACAAAATCTCAAAGAAAATAGGGTCAAATGGGCTGAAGAGAACATGAAAACTGATTTCTCCAATGTCATTTCTACTGACGAATGCAGAGCCACTCTTGATGGTACAGATGGATTGGCGTCTGGCTGGGTGGCTGGGTCCTCCATGACCGACCTCTACAGACATTGCTTAAGCGTCAACAAGGTGGAGAAAGTGTAATGTTTTGGGCCGGGATAGTACGTAACACCCCTATTGGTCCATTTGAAGTGGCAGAAGTAGTTAAACTGAATGCAAAAAGGTACTACTAGTTTCTTGAAGCCAACTTGATTTCATGGCTTGATAAGCAGACACGCAGATCCAAATTGGTATTTCAGCACGATAACGCTCCCTCACACTGAGCAGAGTACACTGCTAACTGGCTTGCGGATGGAGGATTATATCAAAAAAGGATATGATCTGGCCAGCGAATAGCCCCGATTTAAATGCCATTGAGAACCTCTGGGCAATGATCAAAAGGAAGGTCTATGAATGTCGTCGGCAGTTTTCGAGCAAAGTAAGCCTGTCGAAGGCAGTAAAAATAGCTGTAGATTCTATTCCACCATCTAAAATATCAAACCTGACAAAATCTGTTGATAATCGCCTTATAAGCATCGTGAAAAATAGGGGTTGCCATGTTCAAAATTAACTTATGTTTACGCTCGTGAACATTTATTTCCTTTTTTTTTTAATTGTGTTGGTTATAATATCTTGGTTTTGGACGTTTAATAAAAATATTCCTGTTCACTTGTATTTATTTCCTCTTTAGGACGTTTTTATTAACTTGTTGCATAATCTGAGGTAACAGTAAAAAACTCGTAAGTAAGCAAATTGTATGATAAACTTAGAAAAGGCTAAATATTTATTTTACAAGTTCTATTTTACAAGTGCTGCTGTTTATATTGGCAATACATTTAGCTAATATTGATATTTCAAAGTTAGATACTCATCTTGAATAATAAAGTAAAAAAATTCTATTTGCATAATCAAAGGTTACGTACTGTAAAAGCATTGCAGTATTTCATTTCTAAAAAAGTTCAAAAAACAGTTCGCTTTTTAGATATTTTGCTTAGAAACTTTATGTCTTGAAGAAATACTTTCGGATTTATCGACTGATGTTTCGTTATGTATTAAAAAAAAATGTAGTTTCACCAGCACGGAGGTCCGGCACATTTTTCTTTGGATGTGAGACGTTATTTCCAAATCAATGGATTGATCGTAATTTGATCCTGTGCCACGCCGCCGTGATCTCCTGATCTGACTCCTTTATATTTTTTTGTGGGGGCATAGGAAAAGTTTTATTTATGAGACACCTGTCGAGTCGGAAGAAGAGCCTTTCGCTGTAGCTGCTGGAAATGCATGGAGTCTTTGGCAACGTACGCATCTTCCTCCAATGACGGTGCCGCACTTGTATCAACTACTGTAACGAGATCCTAGCTAATGAATGACCTGTTGTTAATTGTTTTTTAATTACCCTCTTCTGTACTACTAAATAAAGTGTAGTTAATAATGGACGTTCGTATTTTCATATCTCATTATCTCAAAAACAAAGCGTTTTTTGATCTTTGTCTATTGATGAAATAGTACTTATATCAATATTTTCTGTCACTAACCGAAGTTTTGTACCAATTATTTTGCTACACTCTGGGCTGTCTGCACCTTATAAAGCCACAGAGTCGTATTAGCGGAGAAAGGTGCAGTGATTAGTAGCAGAGTTGGGGAGTCGGTTGACAAAGTCCCTCTCCGACTCATAGGTTTCATCAGTATCTGACTCCGATTCCCTGAATATGTGTTTATCATAATCCAAACTTCATCTCTTAATTAGGATATAATCATTTATAAAGTGATTTTCTTTATTGCGAAGTACTGCTTTTAATTATGAAGAAATTCTCTTAATTATGAAATCGTCTTCTTAAGTGTAAAGTAATTCTTTCAACTATGAATAAGTAATCAAAAGATTCTTTGGGCGATCATACAATTAGTGGTGAAATTGTTTGTACATCCTCCAATACTCAAAATTTTGCTAAATTTGAAAAATCTGGAGCTGAAGAGTCATAAATTTTTTAATAAATATCAAATGTCAACGGATATATTGTATGCGATGAATACAATTATTATATTTTGCAAAAGATATGAAAACGAAACTGCTCATACAATCGGGAAAATTGTCATAAATGCAAATCCTCAAAATAAAATTATATATTCCCTTTCAAGTTTAAACCAGTAAGTTAAACAAGCAATTAAATTTAAAAAAAACTAATGTTTACAATTTCTTTTCCATGTAACTTCTAAAAACTTTACCCTAAAAAATTTGTTGATGTAGTATCTGTCCGGCTCCAGGGCCTTGCTGTCAATTGTGGTGGAATATCAGGCTGTGCTGCAGGTGCAGCTGGTCTGTCTGTGCAAACATTGCAGCAGCGGGCTGTGAGTGTTCACGCCAACT
>LQNS02276499.1:2212375-2230425 GCA_001587735.2 Parhyale hawaiensis
GGGGGCCTGCTGAGTGGGCCCCTGCAGAGCCATCTGGGCCGACGAGGTGCTCTGCTCATCTCGTCCTTACCTGGTCTTGGTGGCTGGCTTATGACAGGTGAGGTGGTAATTGTAACGGGTAATTAAGACTTGTTGAAACAACTGTATCACGTGAGGCTGGCTTGTGGAATGAGAGACAGCTGGCTTATCACCGAAAGCATAGGTGCTAACAGCCGATAAGGACACAGTAGCTGGAGGTAATAAAGAGCTATAGCAGATGAAATAGAAGGACCAGATGTACGATCGTAATGCCTCCGATAATATAGTTGCTTAAAGAATAAATCATTAGTTAAATTCATATAAACAAGATAAGATTGATATGAACACCGTTTTGAAATAGTTTCTAATTTTGCAGAATAAAACCACCCCACTAATGGTATTTAGCTACACACAGAGAAATCTCTGTTACGCTATGCTTATATTTACCGAAATCAAATCAAGAGTATTATTAAATTTACCTTTTAAATGCTAAATATAAACTTGCCTTGACAAAATTTTTCTGCGTGTAAGATTATAATACAGCAGTTTAGAAAATGGGCTACGAGAACGAAATCCCTGCTAATTATCATCGCGGTGTGGCGGTTTATTTTGTTTATTTATTTTATTGATGAATGCGATTGAATAATACTGATTCAAAAAAAAAAATTTCCAACATTAATTGTATAATTTACTTCTCTCATTCATGTCAAAAATAAAATAAACATTTTCAGTATAATTTTTGCGTCCGACGTACAAATTTTGCTGCTTAAAATATGCATCATAAAATTATCGATTCTACTTTCAGAGTTTTTAAAAAATTATGCTACCTCAGTAACATAATTATTGTTTATTATTGAGCAACATTGCTGAATCATTATTATTAATCATCATTTAATAATGGTAGCGATTTATAGGTATTCAACTTGATTTCGTGAAGCTATAGATCGTCTTGACTGATCTCCCCAAGCAGGGCCGGATTATATATAATCTCTTTGGAGGCCATCAGCACTTTAGAGGCCTTGCATGGTGCCCAATATACTAAACAAGGGCTTACAACAGGGGCGAAAGCCCCTTCACAAAACTGCCGTTTTGTGAAGTCAGATTTACATTTCTCTGACTTCGCAGAACGACATGTCTCAATCTATACTATCCGACAGTGCAAAAAAATACACTTTTGCCAAACCCGTCGCTTACGCCCCTGTTGTTCTAGGGCCCTCAAGTGTATAATTGAAAAAATGACCATAAGAAACGACATTAAAGCTTTTATTCATCAAAATGAAGAAAATCTAACTGGAAGAAAAACGTGTTTAATTTTATACACTTTCACTTATATTTGGTATACCTATATTCGTACACATTCACTCAAGATTGAAATGTCTGTCCCTAGTTTTTACTACAAAACTGATCATATAGCCAAAAGGACAAATCTTCTCAGTTAATCGTCTGAACGTTTTGTCGAGCCGTCATAAAAACAGATCCGAGTTTACAAGAAAAAAAACGAGTAAAAGTGTTATTAGTCAATTCAGCCTGCTCAGTAAGTGCAGTTAGTTAAGTTACGGTCATCTCTTCAAACTTGAAGGGTATTATAACTCAAAATTTTTTGCATGAGCTATTTAGATGGATACATCAACGCTTGCTGACGCACAGCTGAGGAAACTCGACCTTTTGACCGGCGTGTGTCATGGCACGATTACGTGACGCATCTTTACATAATACGTAGAGATACGGCAGCCAGCCTGCCTTATTGCATGTTGTTTTGACGGGATTTTCAATTTATTTCAGCTGAGGAAATGAGCTTTCAGCTGTAGAAGTTGTGACCATTAATGTTAGAAATACACGACAATCAATTATGAATCTGTGGTGCCCCTCTTCTCTTGGTGTCCTAAGCACATGTTTGCCAGTTAATCCAGCCTTGACCCTCACTAAAATGAACATGCACTAGTTTGTGCTACAGCAAATCTTTACTGCAGTTCGAACGAGTGACAACCTGTGCGGCAGCACCCCTAACCACTGTGCCATATGCATGATATATCAGAATATAACAACGGGGGATCAAGCAGTGATTTTCACATTGTAGAGGATGATCTTAGTTCTAAAACGTCTGGTATCAACTGTGCGTAAAATCTCCCAGAATATTTCTTTAAACTACACTTCAGCTACTCAACTCCATGCTCCCAATAGTTCGGTGCTATGAGGTTGCTGACTGCGGTGATTATCGAGACATCGGGAGTTGGAGTCCACGCCAGGGCAGGAAAGTCTTGGTGCTCGGGAATGTGTAGCGTCAGCAATTCTCTGACTCGTAGTCACTGGGAAGACACGTACTGGCCTTAGGGTCGNGGGGCGGCACAGTTGTCAATCGGGTCTTCCGTCAATATGATGCCATTGCCCGAACAATCTGTAGTCGTCTGCAGCCGTGCACTATACTGTGCCCAAGGGGACATTACCTGCTGTAAGAACCAGTGCATGTGTGTTTCCTAGTTCAGGTGTGCAGTCAAACCAGCTTTACCTTTACTACGTTTGAGCGCTGGAAATAGCTATTTTTATCTATTGTGTTTTGCAATTTGCATTGAAATATTGTTGAGGACAATGTTGCTGCTCTGGGCAGGGCTTGGCACCAACTACCCCTTGCTGCTCACCGGCCGTGTGCTAACGGGGGTCTTCGTTGGTGTTAACGGGGCCGCCGGCAACGCTTATGTGGGCGAGATCTCCTCTGCTGATATACGGGGAGTACTTGGTGCGTATCTGGTGCTTTTACTTAGCTGGACTTGGTGCGTATCTGGTGCGTGTAATTAGCTGGACTCGGTGCGTATCTGGTGTGTTTAGCTAAAGCTGTACTTGCTGCATATTTGGTGCGGGTTCATATAAATAGCTGTAACTGGTGCGTATCTTGTCCGTGTAAATGGCTGTACTTGGTACATGTAACTATAATTAGCTGACTTTGTGCGTATCTGGTGTGTGTAGATAACTACAACATCAATAAAAGGCTCAGTTCGAGGCCACACTGATAAGTCTTCAGTGATACATAGCTGGCGAAACGATAAATAATATTTTCCGCCATGTTGATGATACGTATCCACTTGGACCGTAACACACTGTACTTTAACTAAATTTATTGTAGCTAATGCGCATGCAGTACCTCTTAGTAGCCCATTTTCTGCTTTATTGTTAAATAGACTGTATGGTATGCACTTTACGTATTTTTTTTTTCAATTATGAAAGAATTGTTGCTTATTTATTCAAGTATTTGTTTAAATTACTCTCTGATCTCTTCAATACATGGATTATTTAACCTTATTGTGGTCTCATGATCGCTTAGATTATTTAGCTACATTCTGATCCCAGAAACATTTGGTTTTATCCCTATTTTCATCTCATTAGCGCTTATGTTATTTATCCTTATATTGATCCCATTAACATATGGATTACTTACCCTTATTTTATCCCACTAACGTTTTGATAATTTAACCCTATTACGGTATCATTAATGTCTAAATTGTTTAAAATTTAACCCTATTCACACCAGGCTTTATCGTACTACAAGAGGCCTTTGGCTATTGTATTCATTGCAGCGAGGTAGCACGACCTGGTAGAAAGATATTCTCCAAACGGTATTGTTTGGATGATTACTGCGAATTTAATACAAAGAACGTTGTAAGCGCGCGGTATCAAACAAACAAAAAACCAAAACAATGACGTAAAGAATGAGAGCGACTGCAGTAGGCAATGAGAAAACTACTACCAACTCAGCATCTATTGCAAACATCAGGCGATGTCAACAATGCGTGAAACTATCGAGTGTCACCTGACAAACTCCATGTTTTTTTTCAATTTTTTTTTTTTTCAATTTTGCATTCTGCGCTCGGTACATTAAACAGTGTTGTGCGCACGCTAGTAAAGAAGTGTTATGCGCATGGTACCTTTAGCAATATTGTGAGCACGGTACTTCCAGTAGTATCATGCTCACGATATTTCAAGCAGCGTTATGCGCACGGTATGTCATGTTAACGTTATATGTAAGATCGCTGCTGCCTCTTCTGAGAACGAGTGGGCTTCGTTCTAAATGAGCGCTTCTTGCCATTTGAGTATTGGAAGGGTTAATTGATGTTTCGTTGACTCCTCTGTTCCTATATTTGGGGAAATGGATTCGACATGATGACGAACAATGATTCAGACCTACAAATATAAGCGCTGCGAAAAATCAGCACTTAACATTGGGCTGATAAGTTCACGTTCGAGTGGAGCCGCAGTCGCGCCGACCTCAGGCGGGGACTGGCTACCTAAGATCGTACAGGACTGAGCCCTCGACAAGATCGGGCTGAACCCCCGCACACATCAACCAATGCGAGTTTCCCATCTTACAACGTCCCCCCCCCCTGCATGCACGTATCCTCCACTGTGAGGATCCTATCGGCGAGAGTTCCCTCAAATTATACTTCCCAGGATGACATCCTGAACACTTATCGGTCAACCCTCTCTCAATTCAAGGTACCATCCATCTTTACCATAGAAGTAACATTCGTGCTTCTTTAAACAAAATATTTTCTCCTCGAAAAACTTGACAAACTTGACTGTATCACGGATAAGCTGCTCATGCTATTTTTGTCCTCCAAGCTACATATGCTTTGTCATGCGCGACTGTATTTCCCTCACCACCTGATTATTATATACACACTTTACGCTCTGCTTGCTGTCGGCCCTTTTTATCGTGGTTTCATGATAGCAAAAGCACTTGTCGTTCAAGACTTTAGGGCACAACACTTGATATTTACCTCCGCCAAGGAGGTTATGTTTTCGTTGTGTTTGTCTGTCTGTCTACCTGTCTGTCTGTCTGCTTGTCTGTCACCAAGATAACTCAAAAAGTTATAAACCGATTTCTATGAAATTTGCATTGATTGCTAGGTATGTTAGGAGGAACAGATGATTAACTTTTGGTGAAGATATGTCCATCCGTTTGTTTGTTTGTTTGTTTGTCTGCCTCATTTTTCTCGACGCTCTAACTCAAAAAGTTATAGATGGATTTTGATGAAATTAACATGAGTTGTTAGGTATATAACAAAGAGTANAGAAAATTGGACAAGCTGTTAGTAATATGAAAAGGCACAAATGATTAGATTTTGGAGTTTATACAAAGAAAATTATGGTTTCAGAGCCAATTTGAATTTTTTGCTACCGTTGCTTCACTTGGCGGAGGTATGCGCTCTCAGAGTGTTCTAGTTACCTCTTTGTTTACACATGTTTCTCAACGAAGCTCTCGAAGTGCATGAGTTAGGTCTCCTGCTTATTAATTTGGTGAGTCCAACAACTTGCGTAACTTGAATAGAAGAGTAAAATAGTATTGGCGACCCGGATTGCTTTCCAATCATTGAGAGCAATATTTAATTTATACCACTAAAAGGTTTTCCCCATTTGCTGTACATTTTAAAAGGAAGAGTTCTTAGGTTGTCAACATTTTGGGGGCGGCTCATATAATGCACAAAAAAAATGGGTATCTGCTGTTCTTGAAGGCACTCGAAGTAAAATATAAAAAATTTAGTAGGATCGTGACTTGCGGTAGGTTACGATCACAGTTCATTTACAGAAGATAGGTAGTTGTGTCAAATTTGGGTGTATGCGCTAGGCCCCTAAATTTCCAGGTTTGTGACGTCACAATTACGTTACGCCACTGTGGAAATATCAAAGATTCCTCGCTGCAACAGTGGCGTGACGCAATTGTGACGTCACAAACCTGGAAATTTAGGGACCTAGCTCCTACACTCAAATTTGACACAACTATCTTTCGTAAATGAACTGCGGTTACGGTAGATACCGCATGCAGTGTTATGCGTACGGTACAATACCAAGGTTGTGTACAAAAATGCTTGGCAAAGGTACCGAATCCGAGCTAAGGAGAGATTAAGGAGTCCATATTTTGTAGTGCTTTATGTGACTTAGTAATACGAAATTCAAGTATACGTTATATATGTAATTTTTTAATCAATCTTGACGCATCAAAAACTGAATATTTTCTTATCATATCCACGTTGAATACAACATTCTAAGACGATTTTATTAATGGTTAGTTTTTGGCAGGACGCGTAGTCTTCGAGATATTTGACTTCAAGTTTTATTTTTCCCCAATGAAATGCTGAAGAATTCCCGTTTCAGGGGAGGTGGAATCCTGATCCACGACAAGTTAGGCTATAGTTATTTCTGACGCAGTCTAACCTAACTTTAGATGCGTACCGGTCTTCAAGAATGACCAATTTTTCCGAATCAACTAAGAGTAAGAATTGTCAATGCTTTATTTGTAACAACAAATAACCAGCACAACTATTAATATCAAGCTATAGATGTGCAGAATAGATGAGACACGCACACATATTAACACACAACTCTCTGTAATGTAACCAACAGGAGCCTGTGGAAATTCCACAAAACTCTAATATACATATACGTATAACGTACTATAGCTGGTTAGAGCTCAAACGGGCTCCTAGTTTCTCGGACCTATATCACTTATTCATTATCTTCCTCTAAGTCTATGCAACAGTGATAGCGTAACGTGCAGACGGACAGACGGACGAACAAATGGAAGGAACGACGGGCACAAAAATAATATGGACTAATGGAATGGGCCGTCATAAAATATGAGCAGAAAATAATTACTTCAACGCAACCACGTTTTCTTCCTGGTTCAACTGCGAAAAATACTCTTCAACTTTTCTTCGCAGCTCTTATAGTCATTTAAGGCCACCAGCTGAGAGCGAATAAAGTTCTACTGTGGGAAGAAAGTGAACTCAGTATCCATGTTACGGAGAGACTAAGCCAGCAAGCGACTAATTTTCTCTTATAATTTGGTGGGATGTTTTCACTATTATGGTTCTTTCAGGCAGTTTTTACGAGCTGTTCCTGGTGCTGGGAGTGCTGCTGACGATGGTGGCTGGTGCTTACATACAGTGGCAAGTGCTGGCTGTCTGCTGCTGTCTGCCTGTAGCCATGTTTGCTGTCAGCATATTCTTCTGCCCGGAGTCTCCGGCTTATTTGCTCCTCATTGGTGACGAAACTAAAGCCAGGTCTACACTTCAGTTTTTCAGAGGTACTTCTCTTGGCATTCTTTTCTGAGTTACGTTATTCGTAAAAGAAATACCATGCGTTACAAATATTGAAAACATAAAGCATCAGCTAGAACTCATAGGATATTTCCTCTTTGATAGAGCAAATTGAATTACGTGTGCTGTACTCTACTGAAGAGACAGTAAGGCAATGCGATAACATTTAATAATTCTGACTTTGTTTCCTGTGACATTTATCCTTATAATATATATCTTTTTATGCTGCTCTACATTGAATTGAGTGGGTGCATTTAAATCCCCGTCTCCAGTACCACTTGTGTGTCTTGCAGCCTGTCTATTACTTTCTTTTTATCACCCGCGAACAAAGTGAAGGTGATGGTGTTTTTATTAAAGATTTAAGTATGTATATGTTTTTTATATATATTTGTCTGTCCACCCAATAAGTGGTCGAAGGAGTTGAGCTATGTTCGTGATTTCTTGCAGCCAGGAAGCTAGGATTAGCTGGCCATGGAAATGACGGCGATGAAATTTGCTTCCACCGCGGGTGATGGTCTTAGGCCACGAGGAGTTCTAGTTTCAGTATGAGTTGATTCAGACGCTGAATTTTTAATTACCAAAGTGTATTGATGAGTGAGTTACTGTGCACCCTACAGTGTTCTAAACATGCGCAGATAATGATTTTGTCGGTTGTACTTAAATCCTGGTTCGAGTTTCCGTAGAGTTGTCTTCGCAAAGACATTCCTTAAACGTCCATTGATAATTTGAATTTTACACAGCCTGGCACGGTGGCCATCGCCGATTATACGATGGCGATGGTGTGTAGACCATCGCCATTGGAAAAAGTACGATGTTACGATGGAACATCGCAAAAATCCATCGGCGATAGCGATGGTCCGATGGAAATCGTATCAAACAGTCGGCGATGGGCATTTTCTCCATCGGCGATGGTGTTATGAGGAAGAAATGGTCCGATGAAATGATTGAACATGCCATCGGCGATGGCATACGATGGGCATCGTCATCGGTTGTACAGCCGATGCCGATGAAATAAGGCTAAAACTACAGAAAAACAACCCTAAGAGTTTGAAACATTCATTTTTTAGTAACATTAAAACAAAGAGAGAACTACAAAGTTTCTTTTAATACATTTCCCACATCTAACAATGTCAGTTAATAACCTGGGCCTCATATTTCGCAACAATAGTATTGCTGGTTTGAAAATCGCACACAAGTCGAGGTAATAAGAAAAGCTGCTTTTATTCGATGTTTGTGGTCTGAGATGTTTGCATTTTTAAAATGTTTTAGTGCGATAGTCCATCGTCGATTGTGACGCCCTACGATGGCCATCGTTATTCCATCGTAGGTCATCGCCGATGAAAATTGGCAATTTTTGGTTCCGATGCCGATGGAGCGATGGTATGGCCATCGATTTTGCCGTCCTAACATAATCGGATACACTGACCTCTGGAATTTCACATTGCTCTACTGGAAGAAATATAGTTTTCAGTATCCTGTATTTACGACGCTAACTTCATATCATAAATAAACTGAAAAGAAATACACTAATAGGTATTTTCCGATTACTAACAGAAGTGAAATATTGCCTGCAGTTTAAACGTAAGTTTTAGATTTGCGGTGCCAGCACACGATACACAGCAAGATATTCACCATCGAAACTGAAAAGAATACTAGCCTGAAGGAATTACGAACAATTTTAGTTGTAGAAATCAATTTTCTTCTCACACTCGCGTATTTCTGAGCATTGAACAGCAAACTAAAATTTATTTGATGAAAAGTTAGTATATTTACATTAATTTTCAGGCCCCGAATACGACATCGAGAAGGAAATTGTGGCAGTGAAAGAAGCCCAAAGAAAAGCGAAGGAGAGGAAATTTGTAGTGTCAGATCTAAGGAAACCTTACATCCACAAGCCTCTCATCATCGTGCTGGTGACAGCACTGTTGTGCCAGCTTAGCGGCATTGGCATGCTGACATCCAACCTCAGCACCATCTTTGGGGTGAGTAACACAGCTGGCTTTTCGCTGGGCACCTGGAGACCATGTACGGTCAGTTTATTAACATCATTTTTAAAACTTTAAATGAAGCAATGACGCAACGCACACAGCTGTTTGCATTAATTATTGTATTAATTATCTGTACCAGAAGGTTTGGAATCTAACCTCCACTGACGACAGCTTTACCCCTACATGAAACATATTGGTTTGGGAGCTTTTGGCACACCCCTTCTCGAAATTCGTAGACATTTTGCCTGTATTTAATATTTATACGTGCTAGATAGGAGAATGTCCAAATAATTGCCTTTAATTTTCCCATTTATATAGGTTCACCTCACTTTCATTTGCTTATAGAGTGAATGCAGCTAACGAAGTTTTCTTCTTGTGTTAAATCTAGAATTTTGAAAATTTTGTAGTTTTGAGAACCCCTCGCCTCTCGCTGCCGTAGGGTTCCACGCTTTGCTCTGCAAATCCGTTGCCAGCGCCTTGACAGTAGGAGAATCGAACCCGGGTACCACTGCCCTCGAAACCAAGCCGCTGTCAATAAAACTGACATTCTGAAGACGGCACTGTATATGGTTAGCTATATTTTAAGTTAAAAAGGTAGCCTGCTTATGAAGCTAGAACAGATCATATATCTCAGAAACAAACCTTGGGACTAACACAACCAATAACTATTGACAAGGGTGTCTATTTTAAAGGAGGAGCTTCGAGACATAAAGTATACAAAGCATTTCATTGACCAAGGTTTTGAAAGTCTAAACGACTTTCGACTTCCTGACACGACCAGAAATTAAAAAGCGAAAGAAATGTACAAATACTGCTAAAGTTAACGTTTTATTTGGTGATCATGGAACTTATATGATGGCAAAAATGAAGGGAAGCGTGTTAATAAATTTAGGTTTCTGACAGAGAAACATATTACTCTAAAACATGGTAGACTACAGGCAGGCTTGGTCGGGTAAGACTTCTTGGTACTTTTTATCGATTTTACCAGTCTGGCCTGGCAGTTTTCATCACGACAAAACCCTGGTAAAACCTGTTAAAACTCTGGTAAAACCCTGGTCAGTGGTAACACCTAGTAAAACATTAAAATGTGTGGGTATAACTATATAAATTCATTATCATTTGTCAGTTGTTATGCTCTTGAGTCGTAGCTCGTTAAGTGCGCAAGCCGTAACAAAGTCAAGGTGCCTATTCATCAACTATAATTTATGTATGTACCGTATGACATAATTTAATGATACACTTTTCATGTAATTAACAGCTGTACAAATAGACTGCAGCTGATAATCTCACGGGACGTAAGAACAAAAATATTAACATAGAATGTATCGCCTACGTGGCTATATCCGTACGTATGAAGTTCTGAATAGGAGTCTCGTAAATAAAGTTCATACTTTCCGAATTTCCATGTAATTGTTACTGTCTAATACCTGCTATCACCAGTCGAACGATCAAGTATAAATTTGAATGCTAAATGAATGATGACGCTGTGCCTTGAGGTTATTGCATCATCTTTCGCTATAAGCCATAAATTACGCGGATGCCAACTACTCTCAAGAGCCGTCGGTATGGCCTGGTGTTAGGTACATGATGTTTCGCTCAATCGGTATATGACTGGGAAGTGTTATTATTTATGCTACCATTTATGTATCATCAAGGTAAAGTCAACAGTGTCTGCAACATCCACAGGGAAATCCACACGCACTTATTCATGTGACAGACATAGGCCAACTGGCCCCAGATGAGTAAGTACAACTGCAGCTGACGATGGGTCGCTAAGAACTATGGCGCCGAAACGAACGGCCACTCCCGACCCTAAGGTAAGTACCACCTAATAGCTATGCACATCAAATACATTTGCTGAATCAGCGTGCCAAATGTCTTGGCAAAGACCGCTCCTGGCCTGGGGATCGTTCCCGGGACCCTTAGCACAACTGTGCACAACGCAACGTCTGCTGCTACAGATAATACAAACCACTGTCTGCAGGACCGTAGTACTATCATTAAGTGGAAGAGAATGATTGAATGATGCAAATGTGATGCTGTGGATTGTATTGTCTTTCGTGACTTTCCATATGAGTCACGAGCCACGCGGGTGCCTACTACTCTTAAGCGACGTCAATAGGTATGGCCTGGTGGCTGTGCATGGTGTGATTGATATCTCACTGAATTAGTATCTGCATGGCAGTGTGATTATTTATTAAGTAGTGGCCCGTGCCGTCATAATAGATGACGGCAAAAAATTAACACTTCACCAAAATCCCCGGCGTCTTTGGGGCTTCCTCATTTTTCCCCTATCTAATACTAAAGAAGAAGATTGCAAGGTACCCAACTTTTTTTTTCGCCGAAGAAAAAGATTGCACATTGATTGATGATTACATTGAACTCTTACTCTCTTAATAGTCAGGACTCTTGCTCTCAGTCTCTTAGACAGAGCTTTCCGTGATTACCTAGTCCAATTAGGAGGCTGTTGTTAACTTGTGACTTGCCAGGCTGTTGGTGTTTCTTTTGTTGCACAAATTTAATTTCGATTGGTTGGAATTATAATTTGAAATGGAAATCGGTTAAAGCTACTTACAATTATGTGCAGAGTACATTGGTACTACATTTGGCCTTGAAACCACTAGTGTTTGCAGTTTAACTCTTAGATAACATTTTCGGTAGTTAAAAGTTAGAACAGTTCTGTTAGCCAGTTGCCAAGCTACTAGCTTTCCTTTTGTTACGTAACTTTTAATTTTCATTGAATTATCAAATAGAATTCAGCAATACTTACAATTATAAACATGATAAAATTGGGAATGGTAATACATTTAGCCCTCAAGGCACTAATCTTTGAAGTTTTCTTTTATTTATTCCACTAATTAATTAGCTATAATCTAAGAATCACGTAAGCGAAGGTGGCTGTGAGATTGAGATTACCATCACTGTGAGCTTAAAATAGATCACTGCAGCTGTGCGGCCTGTGCCTCCGATGATCATATCGACTTTATCTGTACTTCTAAGGAGGGTGTGCAATGAGGGTTTTACCAGGACTGGTAAAGCTGTTTTACCAGGGTTTTACCAGTTCTGGTAAAATCCCCATTGCATGCCATGGTTCTAAGACGTTTACCAGGTCTGAAATTTTACCAGGATTTTTGACTGTAGTTTTTGTTGGTTTTACCAGTCCTGGTAAGACCCCCAGGCCAACCCTGACTGCAGGGTTACCCATTATTTGGCCTCTGTCTAGTTACGGCCGTGTGAGCACGCAGTACATGCGCTGGTACTTGTTGAAGGGTTTGCAGCTAGCCCCAAGCTGCACAACCATTCATGATATGTCAACTACTCGCCCGGGTCGAGCTAAGCTACTGCAAGCCCACAAGGTTTGATTTCTTGAGAACTTCAGGTACGGCGCTGGACTTTCACGAGGAACTCGCTGAAAACTCTACTTTTCCGAATTAACATCGAGTTTTCACATGTCTCAGGAGTAATTGATTATGGACTAACACCTGAAACTCGATTCACCGTGTCGAAGCCAGCGCACCTGTCTGCAGTTCCAGACAAATGAAGCCTAGTGCGTAATCCACTCGGCTGCACCCAGTAACATACAATAGATCCTCTCGAATGGAGATTGCCAAGACAGAGAAAACTCCTGAAAGTAAGATCCCCAAAACTGGGAAAATCCAGAAACGTAGAGACTGTAAAGAGCGCCATCTGTCGTAAATTGCAGCAGTAGCCAAGACCATTTTTAGAAGAGACGTTTGATAAGCCTTAATTAATTGGTAGCGTAATCAATAGTGCACCTTCACGGTCTCTATAATTTGGCTAAAGAAACAGTTTTATGAATGCAGAACTTGTCTCTCCGAAACTAAGACTCCTCACGAAGACGAGACACTATTCTTGTATACGTCTTGGGAGTGTAACTGTATATGCCATTTTTTGTGCAGGCTGCTGGCAGTAAGCTGTCAGAGGACGAGAGCAGCATCATCACCATAGCAGTGGAGGCCGCGGCCGGGGTGGTGGCGGTATTTTTGATGGAGCGCGCAGGTCGCAGGACCTTAATGATTATCTCCGCGGCAGTCATGGCCGCCTCCTACGGTGAGCTTTGTGACTAGTTAATCCCATGATGGTTATCACGGGGCATCTTAGGTTAGGTAAAGTCGCCTTGGCCGTGCACCCCTACTAGAAAACCCGCATGCACTGGTTCGTACTGCGTAGTTAACCCTAGTAGATTATAAGCCTAGTACATGTTCCCCCATCCCATAATATGGGGATTTGTATCCCCAGAAAAACACCGAAATAGGGTAACACGAGAACGCAAAGCGTTCCCGACACCTGAAACCGATGCTTCCGGGTAAAATATGCACATTTTCGAATTTAAATTCATCGAAATTAAAATAAATACCCGAGACTTTCGTTTTGGCTGTTGATATCGTGTGAAAATTGCACTGGTAGTTGAGATTTCACATAATTTCAGAAGAAAATGTAACAGGGTTGAAGCCGAAGCCTCTCCGGCGACTACGTAGTCGCAGATATCGTGAAGAACGTTCTGCCTTTTGTGTTCTCATGTTCAACCGCCTTTAACCTTCCTTAATTTTTTCTGGTGACCATAATTATGTTTACAGTCAGTTTTACCTGTATTCTACCTCTTTTTCTCCAGCTTGATTGATATTCTCCCCGCTGTGAATTTATGGCCAATTTTTCAATATACACTTAATGTGCTTCTCTTGTGCTCTGTTTCAATCTCGTTTCTCCTACGGAGAAGTTAGTTTGGCATAACTATATTGCATAATGTTGTAAAAATGCGTATTTTCAGGCAGCTTGACACTGTTTTTCTACCTGTACGACATAAAACAAGAGTGGGCAGAGACGCACATCTGGTGGGTCCCTCTTGCGGCTCTGATGGCCTACATGGTGGCCTTTGGGATAGGCTTTGGACCCATCATCTGGATACTTGTGGGTGAGTTCATCCTCTTCGATATAGATTAATATCTCCAGATAACAGTACCAATTGAACCACTGAACTACTGATGCTATCTCCTGATACTAGTACCAACTGTATCGTTTAGTTAACTACTGGCAGTATCTCCATGGGTAATTCCCCTACTTTCCGTGTGTGTTTTGGCTTTCGGCCTTCACTTTATATCGAAACAACGTAGCGTACGTATGAGCTGAAGGTCTGCTCAGAAGTTGAACTAGCGATTGCGTAGTGTAGCCCTGGCATTGGACATCTGGAGAACTACAATGGCAATACTCTCTTCTTTGGTATTTCTATGCGTCGTTATTTTAATGTTGGAATCGTTTGTCCACAGGGGAAATGTTGCCACCAGAGGTGCGGGAGACGGCGACAGGCTTCGCCCTTATAGCCTACAACTTGGGATCGTTTGTAACGGTGTTGTCTTACGACTACCTGAGTGTGAGTGTCATAGTTGATATACCATAACAGTTGCTGCTACCTTAGCGGTATTGTTGAAATAACCACGAGTACCTTAATGTTATTGTTGAAATAGCTGCGCGTACCTTAATGTTTTTATTAAAATAGCCACGAGTACCTTAATGTTATTTTTGAAATAGCCACGAGTACCTTAATGTTATTGTTGAAATAGCTGCGCGTACCTCAATGTTTTTATTAAAATAGCCACGAGTACCTTAATGTTATTTTTGAAATAGCCACGAGTACCTCAATGTTATTGTTGAAATAGCTGTGCGTACCTTAATGTTATTATTGAAATAGCCACGAGTGCCTTAGTGTTATTTTTGAAATAGCAACGAGTACCTTAATGTTATTGTTGTAGAAGTAACCATTATCGTACATGTAGCATGCAAGTCGTAGCCTGGTACATCTCTTCCCGTACCTGCAGTAGCAGGCCGCTAGAGTACCATGGCTCTCACACGCACAAGGCGCAGGTTCGGGACCCTTTGCCAGCAGGCAAGTTCTAGCACTTGAGTCGCTGAGTCAGCAGCAATGGCGGCATGATGCCACCTACTGCGGGGGAACTGACCCTGACTTGAAATGGAGATATAGCCAGGTGATCGCATGTGGCCGGAGCGTTCTGTCGTTGCTGCTATAGCTCTTGATGACCTGTGATCGACTGCAATCGTGAACTCCTGTGGTGCCAGTTGGCCTATCTGGAGAGGGAACCAGTGCGTGTGGGTTTCCCAGTATTGGGTGCGGTCACGTTCACACGACTTTGTCGACACAGATTCCCCAACCACTGTCAAATAATTATCATAATATTACAATTATTACCTTTTCTTAGCAAACAGCATAATGTCGCAAGCAGACTTCTTGTTTCGAGAATAGAGTGTGGGTCTCTAGTGCTCAACGACGACTGTGTTGGTAGGCAAGTATTTCTCTACAGATATACATATAATCGATGAAAATAAAGGACATCCAGGTTCTATGTATTTAATTAACTTAAAATAATACTTCATCTGGATTACGAATTTTATTTTTACCAAGCTTTCGACATTCTCAGCGAATGTCGTTGTCAAGGTGGGAACTTCAAAACTGCTAGGTCCGCTACTTATGATATGGAACGACTTGGTATCAAAAATACGCTTGAAATATTACCACTATACATAACTGGAGACATTCGCTGAGAATGTCGAAAGCTTGGTAAAAATAAAATTCGTAATCCAGAAGAAGTATTATTTTAAGTTAATTAGATATACATATGATTCCAGCAATGTACTCATCTAGCGAAAAGAGTAGCTGGGACCCATGTGGCTTTACCACCTCTGAGTCACATTGGTCCAACATCTGTTTTTATTAATCGGGCCAATATAGTGACCATCTCGTTATCACCTAGACCCCATGTGGCTACCTCGTGCGGCCACGGTAACAATAATTGTTGAAGCAGAAAACGTTATATGAAAACGATGTAGCACCGACGTGACAACACCACTAACTGCTTAGTTATGCGGTAGCCTTATCAGTCCAAGGGAACATGAACCAAGTACTATTCATATTGGGAGCGTTGCAGCCTTATTGGGCTAAAATGGCAGTGATAGCCACTACCCTAAAATAACGTAATTACATAAATTGCAAATGGAGCCCTTCTGGCGTTGTTGCTCTGGTTTCTTCTTTGGGTAAAGATAATATAAAATCAATTTGGCACCACCCTCCACTCGGGTAATCCACGCGCACTGGTTCGTGCTGGTCAATTTTTTTTTTCTTTTAAATAGAGAACAAAAAAAAAAAAAAGAAAACCATATTGTGAACACAGCTGGAGCAACCAGTAACCGTGTGGTCCCCACAGGAAGTTCTACACAGCTACGGATTCTACGCTGTCTACACCGCCACTTGCATCCTGGCTCTACTCTTCTCCATCTTCGTCATCAAAGAAACAAAAGGCAAAACTTTGGAGGAAATATCAGCGATGTTTTCGAAAGCAGTTCCGGATTATGGAGCGACGAACGAGGAAGGACCGCGAAACGGAAGAAAAAGCGCTTCAATGCAAGCCTAAAGGGAAATTGTGAGAACAGGGGCGGTAACGTTGAGCAATTTTTTATAAGGATTACTGCACTTACGCTATTTGTGCTCCAGTTATGCTGTTCATTCATTAATGAAGTCTCTAGAGGGTACTTAGGCGTGTTGTAATAACATCCCCGAATGGGGTTGTCGATACCTGCTACACAGAGCTGGGCACCACTGTATCCGTGGGCAATTTTCTGTCAGTCATTTTTTGGAGCAGTTGCGGCCAGACGCCCGTCTTCAGGCCAAAAGTTTAAGCTCTAATTTACAATATTCTGCAGCTAAACTCACCTCAAAGTTGAGAAAAGCTAATCTTCGGGCCAGGTGAAAAACCCCTGCAGTGCCATCGTTATTGCACTAACTGAAAGGGTCGCAAGGCCCAATTCATTGCGTCAGGATCAGTGGCTGTAAAACCTAAAAAAAAACTGTAGGGCGGGCAAAAAAAAATAGACCACTAAAGGCCGTGTTCCAGCTCCGCTAAGCAACTCTTACCGTAGCCCGAAATGAGGCAACTTTATCTGACGAGTCCCGCAAACGACAGCTTTCCAACAGAGCGGTAAGCTCCGTCGTAAACGACAGACAAGAAAACTCAGTTCATAAATTCGATATTCTGGGTCACAAGCCAAGAATTTTGGGCTTGTAGGTGCTTAGTCGCAATTTTGATATTATTAGCATCACCTTAAACCGATTCCAAAGCATAATTCGTGGGTGTTTCTTCAGTGTGGCTGCGGTAGAAATTTATGTAATACGGTGACACTCATGGAGCCCTAGGGTCGTAGTTCCAGTACGTCCTTGGCTGACGTCCATGACCTACGTACGTGCCATTATATGCTTGACTTACGTACAAGAATTCATTGAATGAATTAATGTTCAAGACTTTCCTTAATGACTACAGCCGTGACATGTGTGGATTAACGCCTATGACTTCCTTGAATGGATGAATGAATGTCCATGACTGCGTCTATGACTTCCGTGAATGCATTAATGTCTGGGATTGCTTCCATGACTTAGCTCCAATGCTTGCATTCTTGATTATGATGCTTACGTCTATCCTGGCTTACGACTTGGCACACTTTTTGACTGTTTCATCTAACGACTCTCTACGTGTGCACAGAAGTTGCTGCTATCTTAGCACGAGCATCATAAAAATATAGACGGTACTTTTTTCTTATTTTCATACTTTCAAAGTGTGCGTGAAGGAGCTCTCTATTTTTTTATACTTGTGACAATACTAGTAGTAGTACTAGTACTAGTACTATACTTATAATTTCTGCCATTAATTGTTCATTTATCTTTGTGCTCATAGAAGGACCAAATGAACTGATACTCATAATAATAGTATTAACTTTATAATAATCTCATTGTTGTCATCTCATACGGATTATGTCTTTATTATTGCAGAGGAAGTGATGTAAAATATATAATTCTGAGTATGCATCCTTTCTTCTAGCGCAGCTTAGAATGGTAAATACCTTTAGCGTCACTGATGTGGCTTATATATCTGGT
>LQNS02276499.1:2234398-2248586 GCA_001587735.2 Parhyale hawaiensis
GGAAGATAGTAAATCTTTTCTGAACTTCAAGCCTTACCTTTGGGAGGTTCAGTTTATTTTCTCGAGTATCGTATCTGTGTACTGGAACAAGGCCTCTAAAATACTTCAAATATAAATCAGGATCTTGATGTGAGCCCTTCCTATAAATTTCAGAAGAAAGTAGTCATACACATCTTTAAATTTCAACAAATCAAGTTTTACGTACATGACATTGACAGACATAGCAGGTATATTATCAAGGTTTCGCTAAACATTTAAAATTACTCTTAGGACATCATTAATCCTAACTTCTATTGGATGAATCAACTGGGCTGATGCCCCTCCCCAAACCATGATTTTCTGACTAAAGTGAGAATAAAGCAGTGCACAATGTAACAAGACTAACGATTTCTGCGATGAAATACCCCTGACAGCATAATATCAATACCTTAAATAATTTTTTTGTCTAGATGATAAATTAAAGAAGTGATGCAAGAAAGAACTTATTCGAATATAAACTGCAACTAGAACGCCTCATGGCGTGAGACCATTACCCGCGGGAAACGGAGGCATAAAGCTTGTGAATATAATAATACAGTGCCTAGACAAATGTATTTGCACAAATCTATTTTTATGTATTTTTAAAAATTGAGGGTCTGCTTTAGGATCAATAATACAGGAAGTAATGTTGCTGACAAATATTCCGATAAACATTAGGAAAACACACGAACGGACAAGCCGATCATCACCAAGATTTGATAATTTATGTCTTTTAATATTTCTAACAATTCCTGTGAATTTCATAAAGAGCCGTGCATAACTTTTTGAGTTATTTTCCTTACAAACACGAAACCAGACACAGAGACAAACAAACGAATGATCGAACAGATCATCACACAAATATAATCATTTGCTTTGCATGGTATACTTAACTAGTATGAATTTCATAAAAATCCAGAGAAAGCTTTATGAGTTAGGGTACCAAGAAAAAAGAGACAGACAAACAAACGGTTCAACGGATCTTCACCAAAAGTTAATCATGTGTTGCTCTTAACATGCATAATAATCCATGTAAATTTCGTAGTAAAGATCCGTCCACAGCTTTTTAAATTATCTAGATTACAGACAAACAGAGGGCCAGACAGATAAAATCGACGAATATATAACCTCCGTGGTGGAGGTAATAACCCAATAAGATGTAGATACAACACTACACATTTGGTCAAGTCTTATCCCTTTTTGTACAGTAAATACTTTTACATTCATGTGTGCTTGTGGCATATATGTACCAGCGCAAGAATTGTCCACTTTGATTGTAAAACACTTACTTCTTAAAGATGCGGCGCATCGCCGATGTAGGCATTAGCGCCCAAAATTTAAAACATATCTTGAAAACCAATTATTTCTTTTTATTGCGACTTCCTATGCTATGAATGCTTACAACATAAATTGTATCCTCTATATCGCATATCTATCACGCGGTTCGCGTATATTTGCACTAGTAGAGAGTATTTTAAATTACTCTTAGAGCATTTTTTTTGTATGGTGCTAACTAAATAATATATTTTTACACGAGTGTGTATGTGCACTTGATTTAAAGGGTCACTTTGATATACATAAACTAGAACGCCTCATGGCGTAAGACCATCACTGTGGCGGGAGCCAAAATCACAGCAGTCATTTTTGATGGCCAGCTAATCCTAGTTTCTCATAAGGATGCTCTGCTCAACAAGGTTAGCACATATCCCCCCCCCCCCCTAGCATGAGCCCCTTAATAATGCTAAAATAAATGGAACGCCATTCTGCCGCGGTGGAGGAAAATTCAATGCCGTTGTTTTATGGCCAGCAAGGCCTATTTTTTGTATGGGTTAGATCTAGGCCAACCTACTAAACTACCTGCAAAAAATAATGAATATAGCTCAACTCGTTCCAACTGTTTCTGGGTGGACAGATAAATATATATTTACAAATATATATATATATATACATACTTAAATCTTCAACGAAAACATTATCACCCCTCTCACTTCATTGGTGGGTGATAATAAAATAAATAAATAACTTTCATTACGAACACAATATAGGTTCACAAAAATATGCTAAAAGTACAAAGTAACCAAAGTCCAAATTACTGATTATAGGCCCTGTCGCATAAGTTGGTGAGCACGCACAAGAAAATACATGGATACACTCAGCCTACACCAGCAGACACGAATGGTATTCAGCAGCTTGTTCTCACTTAAGAGCAAAGCCAATAGAAAAGAGGGAACCTGAAGTTTACTGCTTGCGATCGTACAGAGAATTTCCCAGTGACTCGAGCTTTCCCCTCTACTGTGGGTTTGAGAATCCCTGCTTCATGGTAACTAGTCTGGCCAAGGGGTTTAATTGTAAGAATGATCATAGTAGAAATTTCATCTAGAATTCCGTCATTAATATTACAACAGGCCCACATATAGTCCTACCGAACCTCGCGTAATGTAACATCATACACCTCAAGCGGTTAAAGGAGCATACTTTTTTTGCCTCAGAATTAACTTATTTCACGAAAAACTGAAACTGTGATCACTAGCAAAGACCATAAAATGTTTACCGTTAACCAGATCTGACCGTGGCAATCAACTATCGGCGAGCCCACACCACAATCAAATGAACGAGTTTGCTCAGCTAATCATCCGAATTTGTTGTTCATTCCTAGTAAACCCAACTTTGTGCCTACCAAAAAACAACCTAAAACGTTAACCGACAAGTCAGTTTGCTCATTAACTGTCATTGACAAAATGTCGGAGATCTCTTCAAATTTGGTGGGAAATCGAACTCTCAGAGCTCTGCACATTTGGGTGGTTAAGAGAGACGCATCAACGCGTTCGGATGTGAAACTAGAGTAATTCGTTCATTTATCAATGGTGTGAACCCGCCCTACTAAGTAGTTTCACTACGGTAATATGCGTACTATGTGTCTATTGTTTTCAGTCCGCGGCTAGCGGCGGTTAAAAGTTGTTCGTTGCTTTGTGGATCTACAGTGTGCCTAACTCATGAGATGATGTCATCGGTCTTTGGTTATCTCAGAAAAGTAAAATAATAACAACTAGAGCACTCTGAGAGCGCATACCTCCGCCAAGTGAGCCAACGGTAGCAAAAATTCAAATTGGCTCTGAAACCTTAATTTTATTTGCATAAACTCCAAAATCTAATCATTTGTGCCTTTCTATATTAATAACAGCTTGTTCAATTTTTTTGAAGATCCGTTCATAACTTTTTGAGTTATCTTGGTGACAGACAGACAGACAAACACGACGAAAACATAACCTTCCTGGCGGAGGTATTGATAAATACTCCCTCTGTTCTGAAATGGTTGTTTCATAGCCACAAATTTCAATTGCCTCATTTTCGAAGACCAAGGTGAGGCAATTGAAATTTGTGGCTGTGGAACGACTATTTCAGAACAGAGGGAGTAATATCATTGACCAATCTATATGTAAGGCACTATGGGCACATGTTCCCCTCTTCCATGTACTTAAGGAGAAGGGTACATTCAATACAAGGTTGCCCCGTGAGAAGGGAAAACGAGTAGCTATGTAGTGCCTCCACCTCAATTCTTGCAGAAAAAGGGTCAAGGTCCCTAATGTTCTCCGCCGCGGTTCCTCCACAGTCTCAGCTCGAGTGCTCCTACGTAGCCTACGTTCAATCGTTTTGCCTGACGGAACTAAAATCTCTTATTTACTCTAATTATTTGTCCATGCTAAATATTGATTAAATAACCTTAAGCTGGTCCATACGATAGGCTTTTGCCCTGCGTTCACAGTTCATAGCATACGAAAGTGTTGCCGTGCCTACGGTGCTGGGCCTGGGCTTATTTTTTTAATTTTTTTGCTGCTCCTGCAGCTCGGGACAGAATTTTGTTCTTCCAGGTCAACATTTTCGACCCGGAAACGAAAATAAAGGTAAGAAAACTTGGAAATGGCGATCGCGAGAACATAATTGAAGTTTTAATAGCAAATCACGAAAAAGTAGTCGCCAACCACGTAGTTCGCAAACGCAAATTTTTCTCTAAATTTGATTTCATTACGCACTCACGACTGCAATCTTAATTTTTTCTTCCTTTCATTTGCGATTCCAGGATCGACAATGTTGATCTGAGAAAGAAATTTATTACCCGTGCCAGAGGAAGGCCAATGTTTAATCGAGGAAGTCTCGATTGAGCAATAAAATTCGCAGCGATGCGTTTCTGTTTAAACAACTGGTAAGAACACAACTTTTTGAATTTTAAAGCGCTCCAGATGTGAAACAATCTAAACTTTTCTTGTAACACTTGTTGAGCATACTGAATTACGGCTAGCATTTTGGTAATGTTTTAGAGCTGAATAGTTGTGTGTGTTACTTTAAAAATTACCGATATATTGTATTATATATATATATATATGCGCCGAATTTACGTTCAGCATCTTAAAGCATTTCAACTTCAATAGTGTTTATGTACCTATCCTAATTTCCAACTATCATTCACTGGTAAGTAAAACTGTGACTAGCGTTAGGTTAAGAAATACTTTCATAGCTTTCATTAACCTATCGTCTATGTAGTAACTCTAGTTCGGTGTCCCTTGTCCTATAGAGCCGTAGTCTACACGTTTATATTCATCCACGTCGCCTTTATTTTGGAACATCGCCGAAACTTCTTCCAGGGTTTTGCCTTTTGTTTCCTTCACCATAAAGATGGAGAACAGTAACGCAGTGACGGAAAATCCTGAGTAGAGGCCGAAGAACCCGTCGTTGCCCAACAGTTCCTGTAAGACAAAGACACGGTAGAAAACCCTACTTCAACACAGCTAAGATCAATACAAACATGCTTTCATATAATTATAAACAGTAATAATACTAATTTTAAGGGCGCGAATCTCGTAAAACAGTTCCTTATAGGCTTCCTTATAAGTTTTTTTTATAATTGTGTTGTACTGGTAGGTTCAAGCTCTGTCTAAGAAATGTTTTTGAAATCACTAAGTAGTTAATCAACAACGGTTAATCAAAAACTTATAATTAAGTTGTAGTTGTATACAACTTCATAAAGCTTATAAACCACCGATGTGACAACTAATAATTAAGTCGTTGCATACTGTTCAATACTCTGGAGACGTGTTCGATGCCAAGTCGAAACTGAGGTGAGGTTGCATGGGAGCCATAGAGATTAATAATAGTACTATGAATCTAATACTAAGAATTTAAAAAAGTATGTCGGAGTGCGGCAGAAATCATCTTAATGAACGATGATGGTTTATGTAACAACATTAAATATTATTTGTTTGAAGCTAACCGTTCGCTGATTGCGGATCTATCCGATGAGAGCAGGGATGATGCATTGAGTGCCACATGCTGCATATATACAGTATGTATATTTTTATCAGAATGTGAGCCTTTCCAGCTGAAATTACTAAGAGATACTCATAAATACAGCCTAAGCATTACTCATTACGAGTTACTCAAAAGTTATCGTCACCAAGTGCCACTCACAACGAGAGATATTCATAAGATACAATACCAAAACATTTCTCACAACGACATACTTATTAAAATACAGTGTCCAAACATTACTTACAACGAGATATTCGTAAAATATGGTGCTAAAATATTACTTACGACGAGATACTCTAAGATACAGTGTTAAAATATTACTCACAACGAGATAGTCATAAGTTACGGTGCACAAGAAAGAGAAGAAGCAGAATGTGATCACCCCCAGCCCCGACGCAGTCTCCCGCACCTCCGGCGGGAACATTTCTCCTGTCAAGATACAATTGCTGTTATTGCAATTCGATTCGTGAAATTTCTTAACAGTGATTACTGGTCAAAAGAATTCTTAAACGATGACATTCCTATGTATGTAAAAGAGTATCTCAGTAGTTACTGTGATTCACCGCTGAGCTTATTTCTAAAGTAGAGCACTCGGGAAGCGCATACCTCCGCCAAACAAGGTAACGGTTACGAAAAATTAAAATTGGTTCTGAGACCATGATTTTCTTTGTATCAATACCAAAATCTAATTATTTGTGCCCTTCAATAGTGTTAACAGCTTCAGTAATTTTTTAGAAGATCCGTTCATACCTTTTGAGTTATGCTGCTAAGCATACAAACGAACAAACCGATCTGCACCAAAATTTGATCATTTATGTCTTTTAACATTGTTAAGAACTCCGATAAATTTCATAGAGGTCAATTCATTATTTTCGAATTATTGTTCTAACAAGCATAAAATTAAAAACAGTGACAAACGAACGAACAAACCAACGGATCGTTACAAAAATTTGTTCATTTACTTTTCATAACATAACTAAGAACTCGTGTGAATTTTATAAAAATCCGTCCATAACTTTTTGAGTTAAAGCATTGAGAAAAATGAGGCAGACAAACAAACAAGCAAACAGACAAACGGATTCACGGATCTTTACCAAAAGTTCATTATCCGTTTCTGAATTGTATAGATTGTTAGGGACATTTAAAGCAGTTTTAGCCAGGCATTGAAAAACTTACTAGAACTACTATCTGTCTGTTTCTCTGTCTAAGTGTCTGACTGTCTCTTTAGGCTACTTTTGTATTCCTCCTTGGCAGAGGTAATGAAAACTCCGTTATCATAATTATTGTCATCATCGTATCATTCATTATATTCCTACTCGTAGATATAGCACTGCAGCCACAATAAAAACTACTAGCTTGAGAAAATTTTCTGATTAGCCCCCCCGAAATCACTCGCTGAAATATCAACGCAATACTTTTGATATATCTATATTCACTAAAAAATGGACCCCCTGTAGAGAGGTCTGAAACATTGTGTTGCTAACTTCCTATCGACCGTTCAATAAGGCTCGAAAATGTACAAAGTCTGCACAAGTAACGAAAAAATAAAACTAAATCCATTACCTCAATGCCGGGACTTAATTGAGCTTGACTCGACAGTCTAGAACTGCGTTACAACGAAGAGCGTTAGCATTATAATCCGTAGAATAGGTCCGATCTCCAATGCTCTAATGTTGAAACGCAAGTTAAGATAGCCACTATTCTAAAGTAAAGCGTTACCACTAATAGCATGCCAATACATTATAGGTTCTATCTTCAGTGCCGTGCTGTCGGAACGCTAATTACAATAACCACCATTCTACAGAGAAGCGTTACAATTACTGGCGCACCGATTAGTATCCACAGAATGGGTCCAAAGCCGATACCAAAAGCGAAGAGGAAGCAGCAGAGAGCCAGGAGCGGCAGCCAACTCAGCTGGTGAGCAAAGCTGGGGTCCCTGGAACTCAGGTGGAAGAACACGGCGATGCTTCCTGGAATAATGATAAGTAAAGAAGCATTCCGAGCGAACAGACCTCTGCCCAGCAGTGTAAAGACAGAAAAACAGACAAACGGACAGGCGGATCATCACCAAAGTTTAATCGTGTGTTCCTAGAAAATTACATAATGATCCGTTCATAACTTTTTCAGTTACACTACCTAAAGACACTAGACAGACAGAGATGCGGACGAGTTGATGATGCCCATATTTAATCATATTTTACTCGTGATATTCTCAACGGTTCCTCGTTCTTAACAGTTCCTGTAAGTTTCGTGAAGATCCGTCCATAGCTTTTTGAGCCATGTTGCTAATAGACAGAATAACCTGCAAACCCTGACAAATAGAATAATTAGAATAATCTAAGGCACTAAGATCCCAACCCACTGCGCAGTTCGCCAAATTTAATCAAGTGAACAGCATTAAATCGTAGAATAAACTTATATGAATTTGGTTAAAATGCTTGGATTTGTGATCATATGTAATACAAGTTACATAACCACAAACTCTAATAGTGAAGTAGCCACTAAAACCTGCAGGAAACTTCGGCAAGAAGGGCATTAAAAACTGAAAATATCGCGTCCTCACCTCAGCCTTGTAGATGTATCAACCATTTCCTATTAGAATAGATTAGATAGGCGGCAGTGTAGATGAACCAATAGACCCATTCCCAAAGAGACACCGGAACTTAGGCCCCGGCCCTCTATGAGCTATTGCCATTATGATAGTAGGATATAGAGGACTGAAGAAAAGAGAAAAAAAAGAGAGAATAAAAGGGGGAAGAATCAAGGTCAAAGAAACGATCATGAATGCACGCAAGCACGATCAATAGCAGCTGATATGCGGAGCTTAAAGATATCAGACTGTGAAGTTGGAGCGGAAGAGAGGAGAAGAAGAAGGATTAAGGTAGCCTCGGAAGCCTTGGCCGTTAAGAGTGTGCGACTCCCGGAGGAGGAATTCTTAGCTGTGGAGATGTTTCTCCCTATGTATGTCAAGACGATTATTCTTAACCGTGTTGACTGATTCTGCACTAACAACGTCGGAAGGGAGTCTATTCCAAATGCTGACAATGAAATACAGAAAGAACTGTTGACATAAGGTTGTTCTTCGAGCTTTATGCTTGAGTTTTTGACCGTTGTTTCGCAAGCGATCATTAAGGTCTCTTTCAAAGGGTCCCGTTGTAGGTACGTTGTTGAAGCCATTCAAGTACTTCAATGTTTCTATGTGTTACCCCTTGAGTCGTCTTTGCTCGAGAGAGATCAGACCCAGTTCTATTAGGCGACATTCATACGGTTTGTTTCGCAGCTGAGATATCAATTTCGTTGCTCTGCATTGGACTCTTTCCATGTTATCGATATCTTTACACAGATGTGGCAACCCAAATTGAACAGCAAATTCTAAGTGCGACCACACTAACGCCTTGTACAAGGGAATGATGTTGTCCTTGGACTTGTATTCAAAACTACTGGTGATGAAACTCAGTACTCTGCTTGCCATTTTCACACTTTTGTTAACTTGCAGACAGTGTTCTAGTTTGTTTGTAATACTGATTCTCAAGTCACGTTGTTGGGTGACAGGAGCCAATTCCGTCCCATTCATTTTCAATGGAAATGAAAAGTTCACGAGCCCTGCGTGCATTACTGAGCATTTGTCGACGCTAAAGCTCATTGCCACGTTGTGCTCCATTCCATGCGTTGATCAAGGTCTTGTTGGAGCTCGGCTCTTTTCGTGCATGATGAGATAGTTTTGTATCATCCGTAAATTTAATGATTTTACTACGGATGTTAAGGTCCAGATCAATGATGTAAATTGAGAACAGAAGTGGGCCAAGCACGCTACCTTGTGGAACCCCTGATGATACCTGCGTCCAATCGCTAGTTTCTCCTTGAAGCTTCACTCGCTGCTGCCGACCCGTATTGTCATTTACTTATAAGATTCGGGTAATAATTATCACCCGCGAACGAAGTGAGGGAGGTGATATTTTTTCGCTGAAGATTTAATAGAATAAATACAAGGCTTCAAGCCAGGACTCGATCTGGGGACCTAGAGATTACCACGCCGATACTCTAACCAGTAAGCCACAGTAGCTACAAGCAACGCAAGCACACGAGATGCTTGTGCTGCCCGCTGCGTTCTGGCAAACACGGCACTAAAAACTATAAAATCTTCCAGGTTATTAACTATTCAGGGTAGACGGATGAACTCCCTCATATATATGCACGCTGCCAGAATGCAGCGGGCAGCACAAGCACCTCGGGTGCTTGCGTTGCTTTTAGCTGCTGTGGCTTCCTGGGTAGAGTATCGGCGTGGTAATCTATAGGTTCCGAGATCCAGTCCTGGCTCGATGCTTTGTATTTGTATATATATATAAATATTTGTATATTTGTCTGTCCACCCAATCAGTGGTCGAAGGAGTTGAGTAATTTTCATAATTTTTTGTAGGGAGATGGTGTGTTGACCTAGATGTGACCCATCCCAAAAACTAGTCGTAGCTGGCCATAAAAAATGACGGCGTTGAATTTTCCTCCACCTCGGCGAATTTGCCTCCACCGCGGCATATCGTCTCATGCCACGAGGCATCCCGTTTTTACCTGTGCAAGGTGGTTATGTTTTCGTCGGGTTTGTCCGTCTATACGTCTTTTTGGCTATCTGTCTTTCTGTCTGTATGTCTGTCATCAAGATAACTGAAAAGGTATGGACCGATTTTGACGAAATTTACAGGAATTATTAGGTATGTTAAGAGGAACAGATGACTAACGTTTGGTGAAGATCCGTAAATCCGTTAGTTAGTTTGTTTGTTTGTCTGTCTCATTTTTCTCAATGCTATAACTCAAAAAGTTATGGACTGTTTTTTTTTAATTTACATGAGTTGTTAGGTATATTATGAAGAGTAGATGACCAAATTTTTGCAACGATCCGTTTGTTTCTTCGTTTGTCACTGTTTTTAATTTTAGACTTGTTAGCACAATAACTCAAAAAGTAATTAAGGCATAAATGATCAAATTTTAGTGCAGATCGGTTTGCTCGTTTGTATGTTTGACTCATGTTTGCCACAGTGCTTGTTAGCAGCATAACTCAAAAAGTTATCAACGAATCTTTATGAAATTTATAAGAGTTGTTAACAATGCTAAAAGGCATAAATGATTAAATTTTGATGCAGATCGGTTAGTTCGTTTGTATTTTTGACTCATGTTTGTCATAATGCTTGTTAGCAGCGTAACTCAAAAAGTTATGATCGGATCTTCAAAAAAATTGCTGAAGCTGTTAAACCTATTGAAGGGCACAAATGATTAGATATAAGTGTTGATACAGACAAAATCATGGTTCTCAGAACCAATTTGAATTTTTTGTAACCGTTGCCTCGTTTGGAGGAGGTATGCGCTCTCAGAGTATTCTAATTTTATGTTATTATTGAGAGAACTGAATGGGGCGGTTAGCGTGGCGCTAGCATTGTTGGGCACAGCATCCATATGAGAAACTAGGATTAGCTGGCCATCAAAAATGACTTCGTTGAATTTGCTGATGGTCTTACGCCACGAGGCGTTCTAGTCCTTATATAATGTTTAAAATATTTGTTTCTAATGGTGAAGTCTTCGATATGTATGATTAATCATTGTTATAAAGTTAGGTATTAGGTATGTTTTCAGCTTAGGATGTTAGGTTAGATGCGTTCATAGGTATATACCGTACTGTATACCTGTACTGAGGGCCATGACGGCTGCAGATACTATCAGCAGAGGCTTCCGGCCGACTCTCTCCATCAGGAATATGGCCACAATACCTGCCACCAGCTCCACTATTATTGTTATGGAGCTGCTCTGGGCGTCAGGTAAGCTTGTTCCGGTGCTCTGAAATACAAAAATTTCCTTCATTAGTCCTCATCAGCAAGACAAGGGTAAAAGAAATCAGAACTATTCATAGAAAATAAAGAATAAATAGATAATGAAGTCAGAGACAAAATCAAACAAATAAACAAAGGAATGGTAAAATAAAACAGAACTAGAAAGACTGTTAGAGTAAAGACGGGAAAGATAATTTACCTATGCTGAAGAGCAGAGGTAAACAGTTTTCAGGCCTATTCATACTGTGTGCGATTTTAGGCTACTGTCAGCTACTCTAGTCAGCCTTCGATGTTAGAGCAAACGCAGCTTAATTATGGATTTCGTATGTACACAAGTGTTCTATGTAAAACACTACAGCATAGCGGCACTTGCGCCACCGCCTAACAAGTACTGGAGTAGAGCATCTTTCAATGCAGTAGTGTGATAGATAAGGAGAGATAGGATCATACGAGAGGGAAAGACGTAGACAAATAGATAAATAACATTTATTTCTCCCGAGACGGAAGGCGTTCCTGGCTTTATTAATACAGGAGAATGATGTCGAGCTTTGTGCAGAACATTTCTTAACAGAGTAGAGTAAGTTCAAATTTAAAAAGTGGGCAAAAGAGCACGCAAAAGCGTAATTCGCACTTCATAAAAAATATGTGCGCATAGCGCTAAACTTCGGAAAATTGCGCTTACATTTTCATGTTTTTTGGATCCATAAAAGCGAAAATAATTTAATTTTTCGGTGGTTGAAACTTGAGTAGTTTACGACACATTGTGGAGATCTTGTTTCAAGTTGCAAAATGAGCTTCATAAAAGAGTTAATTAGTGATATATTATTATGATGGCAAAGTTACACAGGTACTGCTTGCTAAAATATATGAGTTATACAGCACATGCATTCATGCATCAATAGCACCTATAATTTCATGTATAAAATAAAACTACGATATCACCTGTAAAAGACCTTCATTTGAGAGAAACATGTTCATGCGCGTTTCTTTCTGGTGTGTCTTACGAGTAACTAACGCAGTATAGCTGGGAGGTTGTCGTCAAACTTCAGCGGGTACATACGTTTAATGTTTACTCTAGTAAAGACTCCAGTGAAAAGAGATGTACACATTTTTGTTAGTATTGATAACTAGAGCTACTCTCGGAGAGCACAAATATCCGTAAAAATTGCAATACCACAAAAGAAAGACTGACAGACGAACAAACAAACAGACTGGCAGATCATCTCAAAATTGGCGCCATTTTCCTTGCGACTTCCTCAGCAGCTTCTGTGAATTTTATGAAGGCCTTCAAATAATTTTTTGACTCAGGTGGACATGATCAAAGATGGCTTTAGACCACAAATCGCATTTTCCATTGAGTCCGCAAAACGCAGAAGCTCCAAATTTTCGGATAAGATGGAGTGTAACGGCAATTTTTTAGCACATAAAAGCAAGACCGTAAGCCTAGGTTGATTCATAAATGATTTTATTTTTCTTTTGCTTTATTCCGATCCGTCATAAGTCTTTGAACCACAACCAAACATTAAATACAAACCTGTATATAGGCAACTGCAGCGTGTGAATGAAAATATTGATAATAAATGTCCAGCACTCGTCAGCAGAAAATACCGGTAATCCACTTTCATGACACAGCAAGACCACATGCTGAGCAAGACCACATGCTGCTTAAGTGGCGTAAAGGAAAAAAAAAAACAACTCTGCTGGTCTGTACTGCCTTGTCCACCCTATTCTCCTGACCTCACCCCGACTGATTTTCATATCTTCAGGTCTTGAAAGAAAACGGCGCTCTTTATGGCAGAAAATTTACAGAAAACAACAACATCCAAAGTTTTTTTAATGAAACAGTTTTCATTATTTTCGGGTGATATTAAAACGCTAATTGGCAAATGGAAAAGAGGTCATTGAAAATAATGATGAATACACGGTTCATTAAAGCTTGATAATTTGGTTTGCATTATACGTTGAATTAAAGATCATATGCTGGAAATTATCTAACAATCAACCGACAGAATCCTCTGTTGAATAAATGACTTCAGAATTGTTAACATCTAAGTATAATAATTTGACCATGGGAGAGGGAGTTTTACATATGCAGCCAGTACTATTATCCCAGTCATTGCCAGTAAGTCACTTCATGAACCTCACGTATAGTCTGACCATTTTATCAAGGCAGTTCGGCCGGGGACAAATTCCCCTATAGATTTGTCAATTCTATGGATATTTCTTAGATTTTGTTCAGCCCATATCTTAGCTCCGCCCACTAGCTGTACATAGAGAAATCTCAGAAATACTCACAGAATTGGCACCGCTATAGAGGAATTCGACCACGACCGAACTGCCTTAATAAAATGGTCAGACTATAGGTAATTTTAATTTGTTTATGAACGATGTGACGTCCATATCACCTGGGACAAAAACAATCCCCTTATTTGCAGACGACGCCGTTTTTTACTTGAATGATTCTTCTTTTGATCACGCAATAGAACGATTAAATACTCTGGTTGTGCACTTACTAGAATGGCTAGACGTCAATAGATTAACTCCTAACGCTAGTAAGACGAAGTTGATGCTCTTCACCTCGCGCCCATCGCCAAATGTACCTGATGTTTTCTTTAATGACAGCAAATTAGAGTGGGTAGCGACGATCTAGTACTTGGGCGTATACATCGATTCAAGCCACAACTTCTCTAATCACATTCATGCTGTATGTAATAAGGTTGCGAAAGCTGGAGGGGCTATTCGGGCTGTTGGCAGGTATTTGACTCGGAGATCAGCAGTGATCCTGAGGCCACTTGTCATAGCAATTAATGATGTGCTTAGAGTCACTTTGAATGTAAAACGGGACCATAGTAATGTACCACTAATGTCTGTCGACCGCATGTATAATGAACTGCAGCTGCTCAAACTGTCTGATGTTTACGCTTATTACACTTTGAAATTTTTGAGAGGCGCACTGTATAATGATACTCAACTGTTTGAACAACACTATAGGACACTAGTGCCTGTCCACGAGTATCATACGCGTGAGTTCAGGTTTATACTACCTGTAA
>LQNS02276499.1:2260782-2282366 GCA_001587735.2 Parhyale hawaiensis
CAACATGCCCCGCACGCCGCACCAGGCAATTTCCCCGATATAAGCGTTGCCAGCTGCGCAGGACAGGCCGATGAACACCCCCGCCAGGATCCGTCCAGTGAGTACCACTAGGAACCGATTACTCAAACCTGTAGTAGGAATATGTAGCAGGTGTTCAATTGACTTAAAGAAATAAGTTTTTGAAGGATGACTATAACCGTTAAGAAAATCCCAGGCGACAATTGGAATACTCAGCACATTCTCAATTATATAAAGGCGTTTTTTGTGGCCACCAGTGGTTGATTTCAAACTATTCGTTCGTTTGTGTGATCAGCAGTGCTTGCTCCATGATCAAGATCGAGACTTGATTTCCCTCTAGAAGATATCAAGCAAGATCAAAGAGTGGTTCCAGGAGTTGGCCAACAGGGCAAACAAAAATTTATAATTTGAAATCAATAGAGGATAAATTAAACAATGTTACTGTGACTGTTTTATATATATTGATTTCCTGCCTCGTAGTTTCGTTAGCTTACGCCTTTGCAGGGTCTAAAACACGTCAAACACTGTTAGTTTACCGATACTCTAACTTCAAAATAAATTAAAATTTACAAAAAATTCATTACCTACCATCTTTGGTGTTAGTATAACACATTCATTTCTTTTTTAGCAAACATGGAGTCTTGGGTTTGTTTAGAAAATCACTGACCGTTATTGTGCTTTTCAATAATCACGATGATCATAATTGCGGTGATTCTTATCACGAACGTGGCCACAAAAATACGCCTTTTTCACATAAAAATAAATAATTTCAGGGCAATTTTTCCCTTAATAGCAAGCAGTAATATTCATCACCTTCATATTATAATATTCATCACCTTTCTAAAAGAACACATGGGAATATATTCTTGGAATGTTTCAAGAATCACTTGCACAATCACGGAGCAATCGCCGACGTAATTTATAGCATAAAATCAAACTCTACTTCAGGACACAAGCCAAGCCTGAACGCACGCGAAACTGAACGAGAGCAAGAGGAAGAAGAGCGGCCCCTGGTATATTTTGCCTCCTATACAGTTTCACGCCAGTTCAGCTTCTCGCTTTTGTCGATGAGCGCGTATTCCGAGTTGTGTCTATTCCACCAAACAACAAATTTTTGTAATGATTAGCAGTCCAGTGTTTTCGCGCCTATTCGGTGTTGAGCTTATTCCTATTCATGCATATTCCAGTCGCGCTCATTCAGCTCTCTCGAATTACTATTGTGAGTGTCCTTACTCAAGTCCTAATTCGACACTCAGTTGATGGAGGACTCAAGTCCAATATAGTGACTCTACTCCCGAGTAGAAGCACTCGCAGAAACTCCCTTCGTACAGAGTCTTGTAAATATATTGGTCAAGTATGCTTTACCGCATTACTTACTGGGAAACCCACATTCACTGGTTCGTGCTGCAGATATAGGCTAACGGTCCCCAGAGGAGCGTACGGCTGCAGCCGGCCAAAAGTCGTTAACAGCTTTTACGCGAACCGTACCTAAACCACCCACACACCCCCGACCCGCCTCATTTCTGAGAAAGGTCAGTATCCCCTCCCCACGTGTACAGATATCAAATGCTGAGTAGACTCGCTGAACATTGCAAGAGCTCTCTGAGTTGGTATACTGCGATTACAGTACTAAATAGGTAGAACCACTAGCTGAAACCATCTAAGAAAAGGCCTTAGTAAGAAGAATGTCTAAAAAACGGCATTACTGCATCAAGGCTGCTCAGCTCCGGATTTTTTTTTTTTTTTTTTTTTTTTTTTGAAGATCGAACAGGCAAGTATACCCTCCACCGTGGCTCTGCGACAAGCAAGAACAGTGAAGCGGTGTCGATGCAATATACGATTCCTTAGAGTCTGTAGCCTACTCTGAGGTATGTGTTCGGTTAAGTTAGTTAAAATTAGGTAGCCATAGAATAGGTTGGAATCTGCTAAAATAAGTATTTAACCTAACAGTACACGCATCTGTATATCAGGTAAACCACGTACCCCACCAGCACCAACTGATCTTCCTGTCACGCTTGCACTCACAATCGCGCTCCTCACTGTTGCTGTTGAATTACCAATGCGACAAATTGATTTATTCTGACAGTTGCACTGCCTTTCAATGGAGGGTTAATGCACTTGTGCAGTTAATTAGTCCTTGCACTTGTGGCTGCACCGAAGTGTCTCAGCCATGGCATCCCCTCACTGCCATTTCCCTAGTACATTTGCTACTTTTCTAATTTCCTTCTGGTGAATGTTGCCTCACCTCAACTCCCGCCTCCTTCCTAGTCACCACCAGGTGACCTTACCTGCCATAAGCAGAGTCTATTTCCCCGTCACCGTTGTTACTTAATCTATCATAATTTATCATAATTATTTCAAGTCTGTTTCCATGTCATGATTGTGACCTCACCTGTCATTAGCCAGCCAATTATAGAGGGAACTGACGCTATTAGCATGGCTCCTCGTCTACCCATGTGGCTCTGCACTGGACCGGCCATCAGCCCTCCAGCAAGACTCCCTATGTTGTATGCTGCTGTGAAAATCCCGATTTCGAACGTCGTCAAATTAATTAACATACTGGAGCAGCTGATCGATTGTTCTTCTGTTCCATTGGAGCAAAACTGTGCTTCTCGCATCTGGAATGAAGCAGGCGAACTGTAGCCCATAACCACTCCTGATGCCAGAGCCCCAAACGATACTGGTGGGAGAAAGAAGGAAGACAACTTTCAGAATTTAATAACCCTAGCCATTTAATATTACTTTCAGTGCAAAATTGCAGAAAAATATTCTTTTTATGCTTATTATTTTAAATATTCGTACAAACAATTTCTTAGTGAACAGCATTTTCATTGTGCTTGTACCTTATATTTCATCGTTTCCAAAAATACTCGAATTGCTATAGGTCTGCAAGCCAAAACGGAGTTAATTATTATTCGATAATATAAAAAGTAATATCGTGCTAAAGTTTCAATGTAGTCAATCAATAGAGTCAAGATGTCTTAGCAAAAAAAATTATATATATCTTTGTTTCTTAAACTGCATATACTAAGGATACGAATACACAGCAAGTCATAGCTAGTTATGATCTGTCGTGTTTCTTACGCGAATTGTGTTCTGGATCTCGAGAACTGAACGACATCATAAGAATTGTAAAAAAAATTGACTGGCTAGAAAAAAAGACAAATACTTTTGCTTACTATTATCCACATTTTTCGAAAAGAATATTTCACAAGTTATTTGATAATTTATTCGACACTGGAGCTTTCATCCAGGGAAAGTTCAACTGTTTTAGATCTTCTGTGATAAATATTCGTCAGCCAAGTTGCTAAGCATGCCCTGTAAGTTCCTTGCTAGATCCGCGCATGGCTCACTGGTTGGTAGCAGCGAGTGAGATTACACGGAAGGTGTGGCAGGCACTGGACGCCTATGGCATTTGGAACCGCACAAGGTAGTGTGCTTGGTTCAATCCTGTATATTAAATACATCAGTGATCTTGAACACAGTAAAATCACCAGTGGCGGTTCGTGTCTCTATGAATGAGTGGGACAGCTCAATAAATATAATAATTAAAGAAACACTCGGATAGCGCAGAACTCTGCTAAGCAATGAAAATGCTAGCGAAAAATTTAAATTGCTCCTGCATTGACATTTCTTTCTGATCATTACTGAAATTTGATCAACTGCTCAGTACTCTGTGTCGATGAAAACAAATTAAAATATAAGAATGAAAAAACATGCCCGTCCTTCTAGAAGCTCGAATGCTGCTCAATAAACACCTTCCGAAAAACGTTTACCTACCCGATCGATCGAAAGTTTGTAAGCGCAATCTAAACCACATTTATAATATACCACGTTGTGGTCTTTTTCATGAGGCGGTCGAAGTCTTACTGAAATTCCTCGCTGTTACTGTCTAAAATGGATCGCTGCCGGAGTTTAGTGTCATCTGCAGCGTTTTTCTGAGGGTTATCCATTGAAGATCAAGGATACTGCGAATTCGACATCTAGGTTTGCACTGCCGGCTTTTGCGACTCTGTAAGTCCATAGTGTTGCTTTTGATGGGGGGTTCAGGGAATGCGAAATCTCCAGGTTACCATCGACATTGGCCGGCCTGCTTCTGCCTTTTGTAGAATTCTGTTATCTTGTTGAGGCGGCAGCTGCTACATCCCATCTGCCGCGTCTTGATAGAGTGATATCGCGCGTGTCTGATTCGTGTGCTCGCGTTTTCCACTAGAACCTTGAGTCCTGGCGTACGATCGCTTCTAAAAAAATGCATGTTTTATGAAATCATTCGCAATTAAGGCGTCTTTTTGCGGCCACCGTGCGGAAAATTCCGCTTGATCCAACCTTTTTATAGCCAGTTTTTTATGTGATTTTGATGGGGTTCAACCGTGATCAGCAGTGAAAATTGATCGCACCTTGATTTCTCTCGAGAGCTGATCATGCGTGATCAAAGAGCGATTCCAACCGCTTGAGAAGCAAAACTCCAATAATTGAAATGCAAGTTCGTAATGTTTTTTAGATTTAATGATAACTTGAATAACGTTATTGTGATTGTTTGTAATATCAACTACCAGAATAATGTAGTTTCGTTAGTTTAATGCCTATGTAGGGTTCAAAATGCGTCAAATATTGCTAGTTCTCTTACGCTTTGACTTCACAAAAAATTAAAATCTCAAGAAATCTATTCCCACGCATTTTTTTTTTTTTTTGTGGCGCTCGGTGCGCTGAGTCAGCAAAATTACCTAGTATGCACAGCTACCGTGGGGGCATTTACCTCGCCCAGAAATTTTAGGCTAGAGGCGCGCGCAAGTCGTTGAACCTTCCGTCGATGGCTCCATAGTTTTCAACGACCCGTGATCGACTGCTGCCGTACCTAATTCTTTGGGGTCAGTTAGCCTATATCTGCAGCACGAATCAGTGCGTGTGGGTTTCTCAGAGGAGGTGCGGTCAAGTAAACCTTACTTTTACATTGCATGTAAATATGATAGACATCAATTTTTTTTTCTTCGTTAAGCAGCCACGGCGCCTCTGGCCTATTTGCAAAACCATTTACCGTTCTTGTACCTTTCAGCGATCACGATTACTGTGATTCTGATCACGAACGTGGCCACAAAAGACGCCTCAAATTGTCAGCATACCCTCAGGCACTCGGTGCTCGCTCCCCAGTTATGCTAGTATTCCAGTTCCTCCCCAGTTATGCCAGTATTCCAGTTCCTCCCCAGTTATGCCAGTATTCCAGTTCCTCCCCAGTTATACCAGTATTCCAGTTCCTCCCCAGTTATGCCAGTATTCCAGTTCCTCCCCAGTTATGCCAGTATTCCAGTTCCTCCCCAGTTATGCCAGTATTCCAGTTCCTCACCAGTTATGCCAGTATTCCAGTTCCTCCCCAGTTATGCCAGTATTCCAATTCCTCCCCAGTTATGCCAGTATTCCAGTTCCTCCCCAGTTATGCCAGTATTCCAGTTCCTCCCCAGTTATGCCAGTATTCCAGTTCCTCCCCAGTTATGCCAGTATTCCAGTTCCCGCGTCACTTATCCTAGAGCTGCTGAGCAGTTTAGCTACCTCGGGCGCAATGCTCCGTATCAGCGGTCTATATGATTTGCTGAGGTCGGTTTGGGAACGGACAAAATGCTCAGTTTTTTATGCCGATGACTTGATTATGTAGGAATTAAATCTTAGGAGTGTCAAATCTTCTCTGTCCCCCAGCAAACATATAGACAACATAATAAATGAATATGTTAGATATGCTTGAAAGATACCATTTATTTGTTGACATAACTTCCCTTTTTTGAAATTACGTTAAACAGTTTTATGTCTACTGGGGAAATAAGTCGGTGAACTTGGGATAATTATATGGTACCAGCAACATCAGTAATTTTCAGCCAGAGGCTGTCTTTTGATGAAAAGTGGACTCCTCCTTCACAAACCCCCTTTCGAAACTTCACCTCAGCTGTTCATTGGAATTGAGGTCAGGAAAGCAAGGGGGTCGAGTCATAAGACGCTCTCGCTTTCTTTTGTTACCCGGTGCTCTAAGGAATGAAGTGGTAACCTTTGCTGAACAGAATGGAGAACTGTGCATGAATATCATTTGACGGCGACGTGACAATGTTTGGTCATTAAGCGATAGTGACAAATACTCCTTTGGAAAACCTATGTTAGCTTGACTAGTAAGTTTTTCACCCTCTGGCACTGAGAAAGGTAAAACATGTTGGTCATCTATGATACCGGCTTAAAACATAACACCTCCGCCTCCTAGTTGGCGTCTCAGTCGATGCGGAGTAGAGGCTCCATGAGGATTCCACATTTTGGCCCATCCATCCGGGATGTAAAAGGTAGCTCTAACGTCATCCGTAAAAAGAGCATTTTAAAATTTTGTTCCCATGTACAGTATTATTCGTTTTACGTTGAGCATTGCGCTTTGCGTTGTCGAACGTTCCTTTCCAGTAATTCATTCTAGACATGGCATGGGGTTTGTTTGGACAAAGGAGCGAGGCCAGCTTTGTAAAATATCTGCTTGTACTGTTTGGATGCTTGCTGAGCAGTCTACGTCTTTTCGAATATCGTGAAGTGAAAGGGTTCTTTTTGTATTCTTTTCTTTCCTTGTTTTGGTGATTGGGTCTACCACGTATGAAGACGAAGTACTTTTATCTCTCCATAACTTCTTGGTTAAATCTATGAGATATAAACCTTCTGCAAGGCTTGTAACAGTCCTGTTCGGTAGTCGTCTAGTATTTTTCTAGGCATTTTTAGAGACCTGAAGTAAAGCGAAATAAAGGAAAACTGGTGGACAATAAAAAAAATTCATTACTTTTAGAATATTGCACGAATTCAAGAAAAATATGGTAACTTTACGTACCCAATTGTGGTTTTTCAGAGCACCAACTTTCACTCATGTAAAATTTATAATACTTCAGAAATTAATAAAATTTTGACCCGCATTATAGTGAGCTACACAGTTTAAAAAATACTTTGCCTCACCAGCAACAGCAGCGAAAAACTGTTTTCCCAGCTCCGGTTTCATCTTGATGTCATCTCGAGGTTCCATGATCCATATATTGCTGCCCGCCAACAAAACTACACAATAGACGAAAAAGCAAATCAATTCACTCTGTTAAAACCACTATGCGAGTTGGAGTCGAGTTCCTTTGAGAGGGATTTTATAACTTATTTACAGTCGCAGGAGAAATTAAACGCCAGAGAAAGTTTGCTGGTAGTTCCCAGCCGAAGTTTAAGACCGTTTCTGCAATAAAAAATATAGACCTATCAGAGAGTTGTGTCTAAAAGCCTAGGTATTTGCATTCTTAGAAATTTTATGTAGCGCATCGCAAGCTTTACTGCAACACTAAAATACGGCAAATATACGAGCCGCTCACAAAGCAAATATACAAACCGCTCACAAAGTAAATATACAGACCGCTCACAATGTAAATATACACTTCCGAAAAGCTCACTATGTCGCCTACAATAATCCTTTTTCACAATGTTCAGCACATTCTAAGCTAAAGTAGATTATGTTCTATTCACTTTCTCCGCCCATTACACCGGGAATTCAACAGTGAAAGAGTAAGGGACATATGGAGCGGGTCCAGCTCTCGTCACTATGTCGTGTTGATGTTGCTGCAGTTGATGATTTTTTTGGAAGATCTGCTGAAGAGTTATTTATTTCCGAAACATAGCTTCTTAAATTTACATAAAAAGGCTTCATTGACGACTCATTATTGGTTGTTCATCTTTTGTATTTTTGGAATCACAGTGACAGTTGTAGACACACAAGATGACTCAGTTACAATTCATTACAGGGTGGTAAATGATCATGGCAAATGAGGCCATGACAGCGCTAATGCACTCTACTAAGTGTATAAAAATAGAGGCTAGCGGAACAAGCTAGAGGGCGACTGCCTGTCGGCCCTCCAACCTCAAAAACTGACTCACTCCCTTCGAACGGGTTAAACCCTCGACAGGTCGGGTTCAACCCCCTCAACCCACATCGTCCAATGCAAACATTTCTATCGTAAAAACATCCCCTCCTACGTATGTTTATTCGTCACTGCTCTGATGACGTCACCGCAAATTTCCTCAGAGAACTTCCCACGGGGGTGTAGGGAACACCTCATTGGTGGCTTCCCTTGTTGAGGAGGCCCCTTATTCAGCTGTCCCTTGATCCTAACCAAGAAAAATAAGTAAAACTGTAGACTCCTTACAAAAATATCGGTTACCAGCTGCTTTCACACATCATTTGACTCGCGAACGGCGAAACTCAAGCTTGGTGCACCTTTTGATTTTCCTTCAGAAACCCATTAATTTTCGAGCACAGTTTGTCACCGACATAGACCCGAGCGACCTTTTGAGAACCTGATACCTTCGCAGATGTTCTCTGCTTCGGACCTCCCGTCACTCACCGTACTATCCCTAAGCCGAGTCGAGCGTTTTATAATTTGTAAAAGATATGAGCATGGTTATTTCGCTTGGTGAGTAATTATTTGAGATTGAATTGCTTTTCGTAAGGAACCGTCCAATTATTTTGTTAGGACGCGTAAATTATTAAATGACCTATCACAACGTACATGTGCATCACGATGTTAGCTTCCAATCTTTTCCTAAAATATACCGATACTGATTGCAGCTTCTGACAAGCACTAAAAACATGATTCTTATTAGGAGGGTCGTAATTATCAGGATTTGCGGCAGGAATTCTTATGATTACGACAACTACACTGAACAAAATAAGTTTCCAGCTCCATCATACCGACGACACAAAGAGGGAGAAACAAGGGATACATAGCACGCCATCAGAAGCGTGGAACACACGCACAAAGGTGCTACCACGCCGAGCCCACGCACACGGGAAGACAGAAAAGAAACAGTATGTTACTATTATTATATTCATAACCTTAAATCTCAGCCGCCCCCCCCCCCCACACCGGATCAGCGCGCACGGAAACACGTCGGGAAAGAAGAGAAAGGACAGATGGAATAAACATGAGGATTATGAGATGGGAAGAAGCAAAGTGGGCACAAAAGACAGACGCCTCGAAGGCCCAGCCGATGCCCCAGGCCACCCGCAGTTTCCCAGGGTCACCGCCCCCACAGCTCCGGAGGGCGAACCTACCTATCATGCCCAGCAGTACAGAAAGTAATGAGAGGCCGAATATGCGCACTCGAACTCTAGAAGAAAAGGAGAGACTAAAAGAGGGCTCATAGGTAGTAGAATAAAAGAATGTACGTATAGCAAATGCCTAAAGAAACTTACCAAGTATTATAAACCCTCTCAGATGTGTTCAGCTCGATAAAATTGAAGGAAGTGACCGGCAGGCACAGACCAGGCGAAATCACAATGTGTGCAGATAAAAGGTATCGACAAATACGTCCCCACAGCGATACATGGGAAAAATTCCTCGGAATTTACACACTCCTCTTATATTCCATTGAGGTAACTTGTGTTGTGGGTTATTGTTATCCCGCTAACGAAGTGATAATGGTTTCGTCTTGTATGTGTCTACATCTATTTATACAGTATATATATATTTATAGGAATATCTTCCCATCCAAAAACTGGCAGAAGGTATTGAGCTATCATCGCAATCTCTAGCAGCCAGTCAGGTGAGTCGACGTTGAATTGACAAAAAAGAAAAACGACTAACTCAGCACTTTCACTCCCCCATTGTGCGTGATGATCTTACGTCACGAGGCGTTCTAGTTATTTTCTCCATTCAAAAAGCTTTGTGAGGCATAAAGTTTTCATTTCACCTGCCAATACCTGCTCTGTGCAATGATTAAACAACAGTGGCGTGAACTTTGTCAAAGTCCTGAAACTGTCTCGATTGCTTGGTTAATTATGTAGGTTTAAGGAAAGGTTGACTTCTCTGACACTGGGAGGTTTTATAATTGCCATATCTAAGAATGGGACAATTAGCCAACAACGGAAAAATTAGCCAGGAACGGGACAATCAGGCAAAGATGGAACAATTAACCAGGAGTATGGCAATTAGCTAACAGGGAGAGTTAAGGGGAGGGTACCCGGACTTTTGGAAATTTTTTCATTTACCAACCGATTTGGCTGAAACTTGGCACATATATGTAAAATCGAAAGAGAAAATGTTTTTATTCATGCACATTTTTCATCTCTTGCATAGAAAACGAGTTAGTAAAAAAATATACAAAAAAGGGGTTAGGGGAAAATTCATCTCATCCTAAGGTTTTTCAGCTAGAGAACTAACTGATTTCGGCTCAAAAGAAGCGGAATAAGTTGCTTTATATAGGAATCTATTGGAGGTTTTGATATTCAAAATCGTTTCCAAAATTTTTCAAAAATTGTAATAAATGCATAAGTTATTTTTAAAAAATACACTCCAAAGAATTTTTTAATTCAAAAGTTGAAATCTCCAATAAATTCCTTGATGGAAGATTAAATTCCACTTCCATTGATACTAAAATCATCCCTGTAGCTCAAGAACTGTAGGAGATGCGTTTTGAAGTCGATAGAATCAACTTTTCAGGGAGCCCTCAGAGCCGAATTCCCGTTTTCTTTGAATAACTCGTTTTCTATGGAGTAAATGAGAAAAAGTACATGCGTCTAACCCACATTCTTTTTCGATTTTACGTATGTGTACCAAGTTTCAATTCAATTCGGAAAAAAATGATAACCTTTTTCATTAAATAGTCCTTTTCTCGAATTTCATCATGAAATTCCCGCCAAAGGGTTCAAATTCAGTTCATTATTTATGTTCCGATTTGCACAGATACGTAAAATTGATTAACATTGTCGGTTAGACTCATGTAGTTTTTCCAATTTTCGCCATAGAAAACCCGTTATTCAAAAAAACCGTTTTTGGTGCTAGAAAACGTTTTCTCTGAGTAACTCGTTTTCCATGGCGAAAATAGGAAAAACAAAAGGAGTCAAACCCCCATTTATTTTTTATTTGATTACATCTATCAGCCTAGTTTTATGAACATCGGACGCATAACATGAAAGTTTTTTAAGTCAAACATTGTCACAAAAAACTTCACTCTCCCCGCCCCAAGCCCACAATTTCACCCACTTAATTAGAGTTACACTGGCGGCCTCAAATATCGATTGCGTGTCCATCTGATGTATAGCTACTGTTGGTAACAAAAAAGGATTTTGAAAATTCCAATAATTTCTGCGGGCACCCTCTACTCCCCTCAAGCGAGAGTCAGACAATTATTTAAGAAGAGGACAATTCACCGGGAATGGGGGAGTTAGCAATTAAACGGTATCGTAACAATAGGGGCGGGCGGGTCGTTAACCGTTGTGAGTATAACTAAGCAGAAATTGGATCATTACAGGCTAGAATTGTACGATTTAATTAAAAAAGGGGTAATTTACCAGAAGTGCTATAATTAAACGAGAAAAACAATTTACATTGGAAGCATGCGTTTGACATAACATGCTAAATTAAAGTGGTTTTTAAAATACTTTCAAACAATTATTATTTGAAAGCTAAAGACATGTTCGACTGAACACCAAAATTAAGCTATAAAGACTTGACTTGTTCGAAACTTCACGTAAGTGCGCTGGCTTCGACAAGCATAAGTGATTTTCAGGCATTGACCTTCGATCGGTAACCCTTGAGACTTCTTGATATTCATTATTTTTTAATAGAGTTTTTAGCAGGCTTAGCGTAATCGCGTTGCTTCTAACACTTGCAACACGATTCTAAGTGATAACGCCAAAGATTCTGCCTGAGGTTTCAGACAATTCAAGTCTCGAAGGCTCAATTTCGGCACCGAATTCAACACGCCCTAACTAACCTAGTGAGTCAGTCACAGATAGTTCAGTTTTCTAAAAGAGTTTTCTCCTTTGAAACCACCCACTGCAAAGTTACAAATCAACATCATTTGCCTCCTATTCTAATCAATTCCTTCCATCGTATGGCGAACTCAAGAACAAAACTTCGCTCGCCTACCAAGAAGAAAACACGACACAGGTTCTATCACAACCCTGCTCACGAGCCTGGCACGGGACTACTGAGGTGCCAGCATTAGTGTGACTGTGACCGAGACACAGGGTTCTATTTCAAGGCCCCCCTAGCTTGAATCTCGGAGACCTCGGTTACTTCTTCGAGATTTTGGGTAGAATAATCATGTAGCACACCCAAGAGTATTTAAGCCTTAGGGCTTGACTAGTGGTTCTCTGGCTTTGACCCATAGAATTGACGTCCAGGCGATGTCTCTTGATCAGAGAATCTTGATACTTTCAAAAAATCAGTCTAGCTTAGCAAAATGACATTTTTAGCCGACTTAACGAATCGGGTTGCTTCTAGCACTGGCAATAGGATTCGAAGCGAAAAAGCCAAAGATTCCGACTGAAGTGTCGGACAAGCTAGACTCGAAGGCTTGCGGCATGTTCGACTGGGCCCCGCAATTAGAGGCTCGTTCCATTGGATCGTCTGCCGGATAAGCAGAGAGAAACTTTGGATTTGCCACTCTGAATCAAGTTGTATGTACCAGTAGCAGGCTGATTTGGTGAAGGCACTGATGTCTCCATTTGGCAGAGTAAGTCGAAGTTCGTGGAATGATATCAGACTGTATATGTTTTCAGGTCTTTAGTTTTCGCCATGATTTTATTTTGAAGTGCATGGAAATCTCACACAGTCAGCACCTGAACCTTCAATCAATAAGTCGCAGCAATGGAATCTGTCTCACTATTCAGATAAATTAAGCTTCAAAGACTTAAATTTCGTTGCCCAATCGAATCTGCCTTGTGCTCTCCAGGCTTCGCTTGTCTGAAACTCTATTCAGAAGATTTAGTTGAGGCATTTTGACTCAACGCGATGACGTTGAGCTGGCTGAAAGCTACATTTTACGGAGCAGGATTCAGTTTCTGTAAATCTCAAGGGAAACCCATTAAAGGTTAATCCATGAAGCTCAGTTCAACGAGTAAACTTGGACTATTCATGAGAATAAATTTAGAGGGGAACTTTGAAACTTCTTCCTATCTTAGTGTTAGAGTGCTGCTCCCCATAATACAGTACAGTATGTCAAAAAACTGTATCTTGATGAGACAATAGCTGGGCTTGTTTTCTTTCTGTCGAAGCCACGGCACATGTCTACAGCCTGAGACAAGTCATGCCTTCAGCGCTTAATTTTGGTGCTCCCCTGCTCGTCAAAATGACAGCTGTAGCAGCGTGTTTGCGTAGACAATTTAATGAATTTATGGTTACTTCGGAAAGTAAGAAATCGTAAGTGCAACCAAAGTCACTGAGAATCGTGTCCGAATGATAGCTGCAAACGTAGTGGGTGCCACAGCAACTCGTTCGTGGTTGTTTACGTAAACATTAGCGATATACCTTTTTTTGAACACGGTAAAACACTTATCGTCCGTTCCAGGAAGTTTCAGTCACAACTGTTCTTGTAGGTTCTCTCGCGTCGACAATATAACACTACTTACATTTTGCAGTTAGGGATAACCCAACCCACGAAGTGGCGAGGTCTAACCCTCCACTCCAATTTGAAGAGGTAACGTCATGTGTCAACACTGCTGACGATGTGACGTCATGTGTCAACACTGCCGAGTTTTATTTAATTCTCAATGACTTCTCCCGTTACGGTATGCTCTTTGCTTCCTGGTGTACTTCAAATACCTTAACATTTACTGATACGTTACTTTAGTTCGTACCAATCTGTTCCTTTCTTTTTTCTTTCTTTCAGCCTGATAATATATTTGTCAACGCTAGTGCAGCAAACCGTTGCATTTTGGGAGTTTAATAATGGTCGTCAATCAATTTTTACTAACATACAAATGTATATAAACAATGTACATTGACATGATGTCATTAGTTGGAATGAAAATATACAAAAGCAATCAATTGGTTGGTGTATAAATTGGCATGGGACAATTAGTGACATGAAATTTACAAATATACAGCGTCCGATGAAGATAAGCTACCCCTTCAACCTACCTATGTATTATGAAATACTGATATTGGAGGGCGGAAGGGCAGGGATGGAAATAAAATGCACATTTAGATAACCACAACTTGTATTGGGAGACAAGACATTGGAAGGATTCGAGAATGCAAAACATTATCGATAATGAAGCAGGTAGTACATATTTCGACAAGCAATGCCATTCCCGAGGGCCCATAGGAACACATTAGGCAATTATAAATTACATTCATGGGAAACGGTAACTTCACCCTGACGAATACAGGATGACATGCACATTGAGTACATTCATTATGCATGGGTAAAAGGTTAATTAGAAGCCACAGGGAAAACAAACGAATTAATTAAAGTTGTTAAATTTTTTTATATACTTGAGGCACCATGAATTCATCACTTATTAGGTACTCGGCAGCATTGTAAAAACGACACGAATTATCTTATAAGTTTTGTCTTCTAATTTTCGAGCACAGAGCAGAGCTGTGATCGAACATTGGAGACAGTCGACCTCAGATTATCTAATTTTCGAACACAGAGCAGAGCTGTGATCGAACATTGGAAACAGTCGACCTCAGATTATCTAAAGAAAAAAGTTATTGTTTAACCGTCAATTTAGCTCGATGGTAGTTGCAAGATAATCTAAGATGGGGAACATCATGAACCAGCGACTCAAACGTGATGCAACACGCATTGCATACTGACGATCTATGCAGATCCTAATTAACCTACGACTCTATAGAACAGATTAGTTTTTCCCATTTTTCTTTTTTTTTTCAAAAAAAAAAAAAAAAAAAAAAAAAAATTTTTTTTTTTTTTTTTTTTGCTGCGCCGCTGCCACAGCTGTCTTAATCTAAGCTAAGTCGTCGATCACAGAGAGAGAGTCACCACCAGCGGCATGGCAGTCTGCGAAAATCCAATTTTTTATTAAATTTGAGATGATTACACGATCGCAATCTTGAAATTGTTTTGTCTTTCATTTTCAATTTCGGTATCGAAAATAACCTGAAGCAAAAAATATTTCCTGCGCCATGGGAACGCCAAAATTTTAGTCGCGGAATACCCTAGATAGCGGATTACCCTAGATAGCGGAATACCCTAGATAGTACCAAGATAGCGGAATAGGACTCACAGCGTTGCGTGACTGTTCAAACTAGAACTAAGTCTACAACTTATTAGTTTTAATTCTCTCCAAATATGCAAAGAAATCCGGAATTTTGCTAGTGACACTTGCTAAGCAAAATAACAGCTAACATATTGGATATAGTTTAGACTATACACACATCTCTATGTGTCGCTTTAAAAATGAACGATGTTTATGCATTTCAGCTGCAGTTTGTTTATACTGTATATGTATGTAAGAACACAGAACCTTGTGGTATGCGTTCCACAGTACATTCGGGGTGCATCCATTTATTTTATGGAATGTTACTTGTGGTAAAAATGTTCGGTACAATCAGTTCTCGTAGAAGTTTGGTCAAGCAGACAGTACCGTCCAAAACTAGGGAACAAATTTTCAAAACTGCATAACGTTTTTTCTAACCATGCCAGGTACTTCTTCTTCTGCACACCATTAGCTAGTAAGTTGTTGATTATTGTGTTAAAATTTGAGACATGTATGAAGGACAATCAAAAGTATGAACCAAGAGCGTTTCTCTTTAAATTTATAACGTCCAAAACTAAGGGACAAAAAAGAATAATTTAGTTAATTTCTTATTCAGTCCGTATTTCTTTATTTACATCAAAGACAAAATGTGACACTGTCATTTGTAAACATTGCTGTTCGCTAAGTGATGGCACCACGTCAGAAAGTTGATAATATCCTGCGACAAGATATCATCAAGTTGCACAAGAATAATTTCCCTATTAGAGAAATTTCTGAGAAGGTAAACCTTTCGAAAAGTGTTGTGGGCAGAATAATGAAGTCGTAAGAAGAAACCGACTGCATTGGTGCCCCTAAAATGCCGGCAGGCCACGTAAAACGTCAGTTAGAGAGGACAGAGTCATCCAGCATACGTCACTGAAGAATCGTTCTAATTCCTCAGCTGCGATAAGTAGGGAAATGAATGACACAACATGTATGAACGTCACACGTCAGACCGTTTCTCGGCGCCTTCAAGAAATAGGGTTATTTACAAGACGCCCACAAAAGAAATCGCTTGTGAGTGCCAAGAACAAGAAAAAGAGATTAGAGTTTGCAAACAAGCATGTTAACTTGTCCCATGAAAATAGGGCTAGAGTGTTTTTAAGTGATGAAAGCAAGTTCAGTTTGTTTGGTAATGACGGTAACAATTTTGTTAGAAGACGTGAAGGTGAGAAATTAAGTGTAAAATGTACTAAGAAGACTGTGAAGTTTGGCGGCGGAAGCGTGATGGTTTTCGGTATGTTCTCTATTCAAGGACATCGCTTTGCAAACGCGCGTGTGTGCTCAGGTGTATAAAAATCTGTTGGCAGGTATTGTCGTGCATATTATTGTTAACTCAGGTGTCCCCAGCCCTATCTTCATGTAAGACAATGTCCCCTGCCACAATGTAAAGTCAGTCCTGACCTAAATACAATCGAGAGTCTTTGTAAAACACTAGGAGTGAACGTTATGGTCAGAAACTATCAATACGGAAGATCTTTGGATGAAACTTCAAGAGGAATGGGCGAAGATTACCGTTGAAGATTGTCAGGGTCTCATTCGGTCATGTAGTCGACAACGTGCAGCTGTAATCGAAAGCAAGGACTATCTACCAAATATTGATTGTTCACCACCATATTGCTAAATATTTCTAGCAAGATATTGAGTTAAATGCATTGTTTTCTTGTTTGTCCTTTAGTTTGGGACGTTATAAATTTCAGGAGGAAAGTTTTTCGTTCATAACTTTTTTTTATTCTGCAAACATATCTCAAATTTTAACACAATAATCAACCTCTTACTGGCTAATAGTGAGCAGAAGAAGAAGTACCTGGCATGGTTAGAAAAAAGTTATGCCGTTTTGAATGAGTTCCTTAGTTTTGGACGGTACTGTATATTGCTGAACCTGGTGAAGTGTTTGTTGGTGTTCCGAATGTCCAAGGTGAGCATATGGTGATAAACTTGACAAACCTTTATATTTGTTAAATTCTTAAGATTGTCAATGACTGCGAATTCCTATGCTATTATCTGATATTCTGAAGCAATAGAGAACGCGTCTGTATCACTTTATTGCCTTTCTTTTAAGGCAACTCAAACTCCGAGAAAAACGTTGCTAACATATGAAGATTTTAATGAAGTTCGAAAATTGCTGCGCTCCCATGGAACCACGCCTTTGATAAAGTTTGATTGTCAGGAGATTCTCACAATGTACATATCTTACTTTTCAATAATCACTCGGTATCAAGTAACACTGTGACTAGCAGTAGCTTAAGTTCACCTCCGTAGTTTCTCAGCTTTCGGTAACCTATAGTCTAGTTCTACGTCCCATGTTCTACAGACCCATAGTCTTCAAGTTTGGATTTATCGCTGCTGGCTTCATTTTGGAACATCGCCGAAACTTCTTCCAGGGTTTTGCCTTTTGTTTTCTTCACCACGAAGATTTAGAACAGAAAGGGAACGACTGTAAATCCTGCGTACATGCCGTAGAAACCCGCGTTGCCCAACAGTTCCTCTAAAGTAAACACACGGTGTAGAAATCCTGACAAAACAAAACTAAGATAAATTTAATCAGGCACTCACAAAATTAGAACCTGTGGAAGCTCCACAGAACAGAAGCAATGTTATTATTTACAACAGTAATACAAGCTAGCTGGAACCTGTGGAAGCTCCCCAGAACAGAAGCAATGGTTTTCAGTGGCATCTGTGATTTCTCAGTCCCACATTATCCTAATTTTTTCCTATATAATGCTAGAAAAACCTGTGTAAATTTCACAAAATAAAAGATAGCAATTCTTTACTTTAAGGGAGCCATTCTTTTTTCTTTATTGATGGTCCCATTGTTAGGGAATGTGCACAGTATACGTAAAATTGAATTTTAAGTACATTTTATTCGTTATAATTTTTCGATTTTCGCAATAGTTTTTGAAGAAATGGTGAAATTGTTTCCTCTTCTTTATTGACAAAAATGAAGCGCTTGTGAAATGCATGGCTGCAACTCTTGGAGATTTACCCCAGATCTTTGGAATTCCAGACGGTTTCAGGAATTTCCAGAACACTTTCGGGAATTTTTCCAAGTTAATACTTGACAATTACGCAAATAAATCATAATTATGTACTACCGCGTATATTAAGATAAGCGTAAAGAGTTTATTTATAGCCTGAAATTTTTATTTGTATTCTTTTATAAACATTTGAGGAATCATTTTAAGATCTGGAGAAATTTGGACTTCTCTTCTAAGGGACTTGCATTTTACTGGTGACCGCTGTAGACTGCGGACGTACAGCTTTATTTGTTGTGTTGTCGTGGCGTTGTTGACTTATTTGCAGTAGAAACATTTTATTTTCGTTATTTATTGTCCAATTGTTATGAAACTCGCACAGTATACGAAAAATTGATTTTGAAGAACATTTTATTCTATTTTTCTTAAATTCCAGTATCGTTACGTTTAGTTAGGGTACGTTCGGGTACGTTCGGGTACGTTCGGGTACGTTCGGGTACGTTCGGGTACGTTCGGGTACGTTCGGGTACGTTAGGCCAGGTTAGGTTATCAGCAAACTATTGCGAAAATCGTAAATTATCACGAATAAAATGTTCTTTAAATTTAATTTTATGTATACTGTGCGAGTCTCATAACAATCGGACCATCAATAACGAAAATAAAATGGCTCCCCTTGAGTAAAAAATTCCCTAAAAGATTTATTGTTCTCCAACTATATTGCCCTCGAATACGTAAAATACATACGAGGGGGGATAATGTTCCAAATCAGGCATTGAATCTTTTACCTCAGACCTACGAGTTGTTGCAGTTTAAAATCGAACTTGACTCCATCTGCGTTACTATCGCGAACTAACTACTAAGTAACGAAGGGACTAACAGAATATCATAATAGATTTTACTGGTACGAATCTCATAAAAAAGCCCCTTAGCAAGCGGCTTGTTTATAGTTTTTTCTCGAAAAAATATCTTACTCGTAAGCTTAACTACCGTCAAAGCGGAGCTCGTACAGTCAGTATATTCGTTCGTTTTTGAAATTCTGTCGTGACTTAAACCATTAATTTCTGTCGTGACTTAAACCATTAAGTTGGTCTAAACTAAATTAGAAGGTCCACCATGCAGTTCAATGCGAGAAGTTTGCTTAGCGTTACATTCCAAGTTGAAAGTCAGCCGTTAGTATAGGTACATATTTCTGTATGTGAATAAAAAAGTCTTAGAAAATCGATTTCTTTTTCTCATACTGCTACAAATATAACTAGAGCACTCTGAGAGCGCACACCTCCACCAAGCGTGGCAACGGTAGCAAAAAAAATCAAATTGGCCTGAAACCATAATTTTCTTTGTATCAACTCCAAAATCTAAGCATTTGTGTCTTTTGATAGTAATAACAGCTTGTGCAATTTTCTTGAAGATCCGTTCATAACTTTTTGAGTTATACTGCTAACAAACGCTATGACAAACATGAGTCAAACATACATACGAACGAAACGATCTGCATCAAAATTTAATCATTTGTGTCTTTTAACATTATTAACAACCCCTATTTCATAAAGATCCATTCAGTATTTTTTGAGTTATTGTACTAACAAGAATAAAATCAAAAACAGTGACGAACGAGCGAACGACCAAACAGATCAATACCAAAATTTGGTCATTTATTCTTTGTTATATACCTAACAACTCATGTTAATTTCATAAAATTTCATCCATAACTTTTAGAGTTATGTCATTGAGAAAAATGAGGCAGACAAACAAACAATCAAACAAACGGATTGCTGTTCTTCTATATTTACACGCCTTCTTCGCTAACCTCTGTTTCTCATCGTCTGAAGATAACATTATTTAGACTTTCATATTTTAACATTTCCATTTTTCATCGGTGTATTTGATAAATTCAATTTTATTGCGGGACCATTGGCAGCTTTTTGCCTAAAGTGCTCTAGCTTTCTCAGAAAATACAACACTCAGCTCACTTTTTCAATGATCGATTCACGCCGCTAATAGCACTTTTTCTGTCAGTTTACATAATTTCTTTCTTCACTTTAAAATGCTTTAGAATGAAGCAGTTCAGAGAAGTTCGGTTTGCACTGTATTCTGGCTACGAATTTTCCCATATTCGGATCGTTATTTGATCAAAACAACGTAATCTACTTGTGCATATGCTCAAGCAAAATGTAAGCCCCATATGTACTCCCGAATCCACGGCGCTTACATAGACTTATAACATATGTATCATATATAGATATATTCACTACACTTCTATGTACGTACGTTATATATTACGCAAATAAATATCTATATTTTTATTCTGCTTGTCCCTCTGTTAATTTCTCAGTTAATAAATACGACAGTTTCATTCATATTATACAGGGGAAAATATGCGAATCTTTGAGGTATCCTTGTTACGATCCGGGAAGGGATAAATAGAAAAATGATTCTAGGCAAAATTCAAGCTACCGCTTGTCGCACATTTAAAGTATAAGATCACTGCCTGGCTTGGAACATTTTTACTCCCGACCTTTTCAGTCTCCTACTGATGACGGCTTCCTATTCTTTCTCCTCTTTCCCGCGTTGCTGTTTCCACGAGCGTGGGAACACCCTCGTGCATGAGTTCCCCGTCCCTATCGACATACCTACTGTAAGTCCCTTCTTTCTTCCTGTGTGAAATGTCTGTTAGCAGCAGAACTCAAAAAGGCATGAACGGATCTAGAAATATGCAGAGGCTGTTATTACTGTCAAAAAGCACAAATGATTAGGTTTTGTTTTTGATACAAGGGAAATAATAGTTTTAAAACCAATTTGAATGTTTCGTTACCGTTGCCTTACTTGGCGATGGTATGTACTTTCAGAGCGCTCTAGCGCACAGTGAGAGTATGTAAGGAATACGTTTTAAAATGCTGTTCTTGAAGCACATTATTTTTTATAACAATATTAAAAAACTATTATGGGTACCGGAAAGTCCTGTCCCGTTTTTGGTTGGAATAATAACCGAAATAAATATTACTGAAAAGATTTATTGCTCAACAAAATAGTCACGATCATTAGATAGAAGCTCTGTTCATTTACTTGGCAGCTTATTATTTTCTCTGTCAAAGCGTAATGTCTTTGGAGAAAGTAAAAGAATTGCACTGGTTTTAATCTCATGATCATTTTTTGAATTTTTTCCACTAATGAAATGCTATAAAGAACGAAATAAGTGAAAAAAGTGATGAATCAAAGTCTGAAATTACATTGTTAGTGGACGTTCATGTCAAGTAAGAAGGCACAAACAACGATATTTTTGTGCTGATACAGAGGGCCTCATAGTTTCAGAACCAATTTCAATAAATAAATAAATAACTTTTATTAAGAACACAATGGGTTCACAAAATACGCTTACAAGCTCACAAGTACAAACGAAGTAGCCAAAGTTCAACCTAGTAATTAGACCCAGTCACAAATATTGGTGGCCACGTACAATGAGAATAAATAGATACACTCAGCCTACACCTGCAGACACGAATGGCATTGAGCAGCTCAATCTCACACAAGAGCACAGGTAATAAACAAGAGAGAAAGAACTCTTC
>LQNS02276499.1:2287864-2298325 GCA_001587735.2 Parhyale hawaiensis
AGAAGACCCGGCGAGTGATAAGTTGAGTATTTCCAATTTTACCACGATGTTATTTGTGTCTAATTTGGGCTGGTGATTAGTAGGGGTTCCAAGGATCCTCAATAGGAAAGGGTGATTAGCTGGTAACCGTGAAATTGTACCGGTACATTAGCATTACTAGATGTCCAATAATCGCCTTAACATTATCCATGTTTTATTTAACCTAATGTCTGCAGATGTAGGTTGGAGAGAGAAGTTAGAGTCGAAAATTTCGAGATTTGCTCTTATTTTACATTCCTTGAAATGGTTAGCTTTGGACTTCTGTAGAGTTTGAATGGACCTAAAAACAAGACCCTTACCATTTCATACGATTTCCAGAAAAATAGGTCTAAGACAACCAGACTAGCGGTTATTTCCCCATCAGTTTACTTTATGAGCATACGACCGTATTTTATACATGTATGTAAGTGTGAAGTGTTGTCTGCCTTTATCTCCGCAGGGGAGAACGTGTGAAGTGAGCTAGTGAGTCCATTTATTTACCACTCCCCTAAAGAGCAGCTGATAACAAACGTATCAAACCTAGATATATATAAGAGTTTCCAGTTAATATAACGTCCTGAAACAAAATAAAACTTTTTTTTGAAGATGCAATGAATGCATCAATTATAAAGATGCACGCTTGTAAGAGAATTTGCCAAAGAAAATGGGAAAAAAATAATTTTTACGAATTTAAATCGTTTTGGGGTCCATAGATTTACTCATCGTGGGTCACCGTGTTAAATAAAATATTTAAGAAAAGATCAGTTAGGCCTAAACATGACCGAGAAACTAAATCTACTAGATTAAGTTAAATAGGTAGTATGTGCCAAGATTACGTAGCTATCTGCTACCATTATTATTATTATCATAATCAAATTTTCCCGCCGTATCAGATACGAAGACTATATAACAGCGATATAATTTCAAAGAATGGGTATGAGGTCTAAGAAGAGTAAGTATTTCAAGGAGTGGTAGTAAAAGAATTTCGTAAAGGGGTTCTAATTAGGTTGTAAAATTTTAAGAGTGTTAGAGTGGTTTAGTTCAGTTAGAGCGTATCAAATAGGTAGAGGGTATATAAGAAACGTTGAAGAGGCCCTTGATAGCTTGCAATTTCTCCACACAAGATTTCAGAGAGTATATCGGGTCGTCGATCCAACACAGATAGCTGTAAGGCGTCGTGGTTCGGACTTCAAGGAATATATGCTTGACTGAGAGGGGTACAACGCAATTGTTACATACGATCGTGTATTCCATTACAAAATAGAGAACATTTGTTTCTCGAAAGGTAAATTAGTACGTTCTATCAGGAGTTTGGTTTGTCGTATCTATTGCCATAGATCACTGGGATATGATCATAGCACAAAGAGCTTCAATGAGAGGAGTACGCGCAAGCCTTCCCTGGGCGAGTAAACACATGGCTTTGTCACGTGACTGAAGCTGGCATTTGGAGATCTTAAACTGGCTGAAGTGGCAGTGGTCAGCTCATATAGTTCAGGAAGATACAGACAGGCAGTTCTTCAATATTTTTGCAAGACAATCGTGTCTGAAGATTTATACCCCACTGCTCACCCTGTTACTTTCATCATAAGCTGGTATACAGGATACAAGTTTCCTTTACATAGGTACTTCCATCCGCTCGGAATTTTGTCGATGGTTAATGGCTGCAAAAATTTAAGCTCAGGACTCATTCTTACGTGAGGCAATGCCTCACGTAGGCAATGCCGCTCTCCGACTGGATAAGCCACTCAGCCAGTTTAAGGGAAAAGTTTACTCGCAACGATCCCGTAGGATAAATAGATAGGGTGCACTCCTCTCTATTAGAACCTCCTTGTCATAGCAGGATTTATCTTCTGGTTTGGTGCTCTGTGATGCACGCTTTGTGGTGTGAATCGCATCCGCATGTGGGGATGGATCTCGTCCTGGCTTCTCCCTCAGCTCGGGCTACAACACTTTTCATCTCTGCATCCGTAGGGCGCAGTAGAGACAAGGAGCGAATTCGCGGCTCATTTCTAGCTGCCTTGGCTGACATAGTGCCAGTTGTAGGGTAGTAGCCTTCGACTGTAGGGTTCTCCCGTAGTGTCTCAGGAGGGGTCGGGGGTATATCTTCTCCAGTTACTTTCTTAAGGTATATTGTGGGGTTGACTCTGATTTTGGCTGTCACGTTGGTTTCGTGTTGATTGTGGTAGGAGATGCTCGGTACAGTAGGCAACGAATGACAAGCACGGTACAGTAGGAAACGCGTGACAAGCACGGTACAGTAGGAAACGCGTGACAAGCACTGTACAGTAGGAAATGCGTGACTAGCACGGTACAGTAGGAAATGCGTGACAAGCACGGTACAGTAGGAAATGCGTGACAAGCACGGTACAGTAGGAAATGCGTGACAAGCACGGTACAGTAGGAAACGCGTGACAATCACGGTACAGTAGGAAACGCGTGACAAGCACGGTACAGTAGGAAACGCGTGACAAGCACGGTACAGTAGGAAATGCGTGACAAGCACGGTACAGTAGGAAACGCGTGACTAGCACGGTACAGTAGGAAACGCGTGACTAGCACGGTACAGTAGGAAATGCGTGACAAGCACGGTACAGTAGGAAATGCGTGACAAGCACGGTACAGTAGGAAACGCGTGACAAGCACGGTAGAGTAAGAAATTCGTGACAAGCACGGTACAGTAGGAAACACGTGACAAGCACGGTACAGGAGGTAACGCATGAGTTACTTCGTAGATAATCAGGTGCGTAAACATATGGGAAAGCGCATAAGTTAACGCGTAAATAAAAACTGACAATTAAACCTACAGGAAATCGCATATGTCGAAGTGTAAATAACCACGTGAGAACTACAGAGTGAGTAAACGCAAGGGCAATACCCAAGCAACACCCAGTAAGCACGCGAGTAAACACACGGATAACTTAAGAAAACAAGCAGGTAAACACCCGAACAATCACGAAGGAAAACTCATAGATAGGCTCTTAGGGCAACACGTAGGTAAACACGAAGGTAAACTCGTAGGTAAATTCGTAGGTAAACTAGCTCGTAGACTTAGGGCTCGTAAACTCATGCGGGTATATCGTAGGCCGGCAAAGAAGGAGGCGATGCAGAGGCAACAGGCGCATCTCCGCCGGCAGACACAGCAAGAGCCGCCGGCATTGGCAGAAAAGAAGAACGACGAGCTGGAGAAGACTCGCAAGGTTTACCAAGAGTTCAGTGATGCCAAAGACGTCCGTGATTTGAGATTAGAGAAGATTTTTTTAGATTCACAAAGAGTTCCCCCCCCCCTCCTCCGCCCAACAGAACAGTGAACTGAAGGGGCGAGCGGGACGCAAACCCAGTCCCCGGCGGACAGACCGCTATCCAAGATCGCCAAGATGGAAAACGATCGATGTTGCCAAACGCTATCCAAGACGAATCGAGAGCTTTGTAAAATAAAAACGACATGTGTCGCACCATTACAGCAATCTCGGATCTTATTTGAAAATCATTGTCGATTTCGGGATCGAAAATGACCTGACACACAAAATTGCTTCCCGCCAAAATTTCAACCCTGCAGAGTCCTCAATAGGGGAATAAAACTCCCGGTGCTGCGTGTCTGTTTGAACTACACCTAAAAGCGTCTTTTGTGACCATCGCGCAGATGATTCCCTCTGATCGCGCGTGATTCCCGCGTTTTTGAGACCGCATTTTGACGTGATTCTCATAGCAATCAACCGTGATCAGTGGTGAGAATTGATCGCAGCGTGATTTCCTCCCCAGGCTAATCATGCGTGATCAAAGAGTGATTCCAGCCGTTGGACAACTAAAAATTCAAGATTTGAAATGCAAGGTCGTGATGTTTTCTTATATTTAGGGATAAATTTAATAATGTTATGATGCAGTCCTTGCCAGTTACTGATGAAAAAAGTTTCACTTCCTCCATTGTTATTTATATGAATTGTATTATATGTATGTATTCAGTCAAGTCATTTTGTTAGTCTATACAACCTTTTATCGCTATATTGTTAAGTTTTTAAAACCCTTTAACTGCCCCAAGAAGCGAACGAGCTTAGCGTGGCCTCTTGTCTCATTGAATTCCTTGTTTTATAACTGAATGTACTTACCTGTACTGCTTTTTATTGGGACAAAGAAATTCTATGGAGTTTCAATCATAACTCAATATCAAGTAACCCTACGACTAGCGACTAGCATAAGGTTAATAAATACTCCGGAATAGTTTCATAGCTTTCTATAACCCACCTAGAGTCTAGTTCTACGTCCCATGTTCTACAGACCCATAGTCTACAAGTTTGGATTTATCGCTGCTGGCTTTATTTTGGAACATCGCCGAAACTTCTTCCAGGGTTTTGCCTTTTGTTTCCTTCACCACAAAGATGGAGAACAGAAAAGCAACGACGGTAAAAGCTGAGTACAGGCCGTAGAAACCCGCGTTGCCCAAGAGTTCCTGTAAAGTAAAGACACGGTATAGAAATTCTTAATTCAACCAAGCTAAGATAAATACAGCCTTGCATTCACAAACTTATTGATAGCAAGATTATTAACTAGCTGAAACCTGTAGAAATTTCACCGAACAGAACCAGTGTTCATTATTGATGTCTCAGACCCGTATAATCCTAATTTTTCCCTATCTAATACTCTAGGAACCTGTAGAAATTCTACAGAAAAAAAGAATTACACTTCAATTATGTTGCCCTCGGACCCGTAGCATGCATATAAATACGAAGTGAGAAAAATATTTAAAATCGAACACTGAATCTGCGGCCTAGGACCGCCTAGGACTATCAAATCAAACAATATCATAATCATCGTCGTTCGTGTATTACCTCCGCCAATGAGGTTATGTTTTCATCTTGTTTGTCTGTCTGCCTGTTTGTTTGTCTGTCTGTCTCTAGGATAACTCAAAAAGTTATGAACCGATTTGAACGAAATTTACAGGGATTGTTAGGTACGTTAGGAGGAACAGATGATTAACTTTTGGTGAAGATATGTCCATCCGTTTGTTTGTTTGTTTGTCTGCGTCATTTTTCTCGATGCCATAACTCAAAAAGTTATGAATGGATTTTCATGAAATTAACATGAGTTGNAGGCCAGCAATGAAGGAGGCGATGCAGCGGCAACAGGCGCATCGGCACAGGCAGACTGCAAGAGCCGCCGGCACTGGCAGAAAAGAAGAATGACGAGCTGGAGAAGACTCGCAAAGTTTACCAAGAGTTCCGTGATTGCAAAGACGTCCGTGATTTGAGATTAGAGAATATTTTTTTGTGATGCACACAGATTTCCTCCGCCTGAAGGGGCGAGCGGGACAGACCGCTATCCAAGATCGCCATGATGGAAAAGGACCGATGTTGCCAACCGCTATCCAAGACAACTCGGGAGCCTTGTAAACAAAAAACGACAAAGATCGCACCATTACAGCAATCTCGCATTTGTTTTGCCTGTCATTGTCGATTTCGGGATCGAAAATGACGGGAAACACAAAATTTCGGATCGCAAATGACGGGAAACACAAAATTTCGGATCGAAAATAATGGGAAACCCAAAATTGCTTCCCACGCTACTGGAACGCCAAAATTTCATTTCCCGAGTGTCCTCAACAGCGGAAGACTCCTGGCGCTGCGTGTCTGCTTGAACTACAACTAAGTGCACAACTTTCTAAGTGTTAGATCACTCCAAATTTACCAATAGCAAAATCCTGAATTTTACTAGTGACACTTGCTAAACAAAATAGCGGCTAATATTTTTGGTATATTTTAGACTATATATACTCACACATTTCTGCGTACCACTTTAACAATGACCGATATAATGTATCGATGTGTGCATCATTTTACATTCAACATGTTTATTTATTTCAGCTGCAGCTTGTTTATAAACATATATTTCTTTTCAATGATAACTCAATATAAAGTAACACTGCGACTAGCATAAGGTTAATAAATACTCCGGAATAGTTTCATAGCTTGCTTAACCCACCTAGAGTCTAGTTCTACGTCCCATGTTCTATAGACCCATAGTCTACAAGTTTGGATTTATCGCTGCTGGCTTTATTTTGGAACATCGCCGAAACTTCCTCCAGGGTTTTGCCTTTTGTTTCCTTCACCACAAAGATGGAGAACAGAAAAGCAACGACGGTAAATGCTGAGTACAGGCTGTAGAAACCCGCGTTGCCCAACAGTTCCTGTAAAGTAAAGACACGGTATAGAAATTCTTAATTCAACCAAGCTATGATAAATACAACCGTGCATTCACAAACGTATTGACAGCAAGATTACTAACCAACTAAAACTATGGAAATTTCACAGAACAGAACCAGTGTTCTTCATTGATGTCTCAGACCCGTATAATCCTAATTTTTCCCTATCTAATACTGAAGGAACCTGTGGAAATTCTACAGAATAAACAGAATTGCACTTCAATTATGATGCCCTCGGACCCGTATCATGCATACGAAGTGAGAAAAATATTTAAAATCGAACATTGAATCTTCTGCTTAAGACCGGCGAGCAGCGGCAGCTTAAATTTGAACTTGACTCGATCTGCTATTGATTCCTTCCCAGGTCGTATCAATTAAGGATACGTCATGGAAGCCCTAATTTTTCCCTTTATCTAATACTGATGAAAGCGTTACGGTCGTACTAACAAACTAACTAAACTAACTAACTAAACTAACTAAACTAACTTAACTAACTTAACTAACTAAACTAACTTAACTAACTAAACTAACTTAACAAACTAAACAAACTAAACTAAACTATCTAAACTAAATAAACTAAACTAACTAAGCTAAACAAACTAACTAACTAGCTAACTAAACTAACTAACTTATTAACTTACGAACTAGCTAACTAAGGGAGGCGCTAATCTTATACAAAAGTTTTTTCTCGGCATGTCTATAATTTTCTCTCGCAACAGTATCTTACTCGTAAGCTTAACAACCATCAAAGCAAACTTCATAAAATCAGTGTATTCGCTGTTAAAACGCTAACGTAAACTAATTAATAATGTACATCATGCAGTTTCACACTCTGAAGATGTTTGCATAATGTTAGATTCCGAAACAAACGTAAGATTAATAGGAGAGCCATAATGATCTTTATATAATACTATCAAATCAAACAATATGATAATCATCGTCGTGTGTTTATTTGTTTATATATTTATATGTTTTGTATCACGCTCTTGAGGAAACAGGCAAAAATAGGCCAGGTTACAGAGCTTATAATTAGGTTGCGTTTCCATGGCGATTGATGAACAGCTTGCAGAATATGGCAAAAATGCGATCCTTATCCCTTTAACTGACTGCACTTCTTGCTCGAAGCACTTCTTGAAGTCGAAACAAAACTATTGATAGCTTCTTTTGGCGCTGGCATCGAGTCTCATTTTCATAACTTTCTCCGTACATATTTGCTTTCAGTTCACGACATATAAATTGAACGAAAAACACACGAAGAGATGATTTTTCACGGTCAGTAGACACAATTTCTTTTTCCAGCTTGCTATCTTCCTTCTTGACAGAGCAGTTTTGGCTCAGTGCAAAAGCTGCAACCTACAGAAGGCTTATTCGGTAGCCTGGTAGGTTAGATACGCGGCGGAATTTAATAATATTCACTAATGTCTTGCTGCTTGTTAATGTAAGGTTATCTCCGCCTGTCACTTAAGGTGAGGAACGATTGTGCTTCTTAAATAAATGGAAAGAAATAGCGCTTATTTCTTATGACAGTTTGAGTCGGCTGTGTAGCGTATCCTTCACAAGCATATTAGTAACAAAATCATGTTAACTGAAGACGGATTTTTGCAAATTCCCCGCTGTCATTTTTGACAGCGCGAGCATTCTAATAATGAAATAAAAGGAGTTTTAGAAGAACTATTTCTTCTCCTCGGACTGCTATGGACATCGACTTTTATAAATAATGATATATAGTTTATGCGGTCAACATAAAATATTTTTTGTGTAAGCTAATCACTAGCAGTGTTCTAGACAATTGCGATGTGTACAAAGAAGATACTTTGGGTGCCGCTCGCTGCATATATTTTTTACAGAATGTATTACTCTTCATCTGAAATACTTATAAATTAGGCTCGCTAATCATCTATCACCTCGAAATACTCATGAGTTTTTGTCTCCAAGTACTAACATGACAAGATGTACAACAGTATCGTCCGCAAGTACCACTCACAACGAAATAGGTACTAAGATACTCATAAGATACAGTGCTCAAACATCACATACCATGAGATACTCATAAGATACTGTGCCTATAAACATTACTCACAATGGGTCACTCAAATGATACAGTGCTCAAACATCACTTACCATGAGATACTCATAAGATACTGTGCCTATAATCGTTACTCACAACGGAACCACTCATAATATACAGTGCCCAAACATCACTTACAATGAGATATTCATAAGATACAGTGCCTATCAACATTACTCACAACGAGATATTCATAAGTTACGGTGCATATGAACGAGAATGTGCAGAACGTAATTACAGCGAGCCCTGACGCCGTCTCCCGCACTTCTGGTGGGAACATTTCGCCTGTAAACATGCAGCTGCTGTTATTGAAGTGGGAATCTTGCAGGTTCTCAACAGTTATTACTAGTCATAAGAGATTTTATATGATATGTGTACACATGACATTCCTATGTGAAATTGTTCTCAGTGTTTACTATAACTTATTGGGGAGCTTACTTTAAAATGAAAACACCATCATTATTTTATTATATCGCTATACTGTATTAGATATATCACGGCCTCGGCAACTAAAATACTAGCAATCTATAGGTTGAAAAAAAAAAATCCGATCAGCTACTAAAAATCGTTCACTGAAATATCAACGCAGTGCAATCGATTTTTTTTTTTTTATAAAGGTTCCCCATGCAAAGAGACTCAAATGCATAGGTTGCTATCGACAGATCAATAACGTGAATAACGTGTCCACAAATATCCACAGAATAGGATTATAGCCATTTGTTCTGTGTCGAAATATAATAGTGTAACTATTAGTGTTAGCTAGTACAGTGACGCACAGCGTTGCAGCCAGATGCCTATCAATTCGGTTTCACGGAATAAATACGATCTCCAATGCCCTACTGTCAGAACGCAAACTGGCATAGTCACTATTCTGCAGTAAAACTTAACGTTTCAGGATGAAAAATCCCATCTTCAGAAGGAAAAAAAAAACCTAGGCTACATTATTGTTACTCGGTAAGGGGAGCGTAGGTGTTATTGGGGGAAAGTCCAAAAGGCAAATGGAAGGAGCCGCGCGCAGGGGCCGGACCTCAGCTCCTGTACAGTCGGCAGAATTCAGGCTAGGTATATACAGTGTAGAGCGGTACAGCCGTGGTCATGATGTTGAGGCTAGGTTTGGTGTTATGTATGTGGAGAGACTCTAATGTTGCGAGCTCGATGGGATTGGAAGAGTCTACGATGGAAAAATCATTCCTGCTGATAGGATGGTTGTTTTGTTGAGCATGCAGGCGAGAAGCTGAATGTCAGGGCTTCGCGAGTGGTAAACCGGTACGCCTGGATACACCTAAGTGTTGGTCAATACGGGCTTTGAAGTGTTGTCTAGTGCTACCCACGTATGAGGCGCTGCAGGCCTGGCATCGGTAGAAGTAGACAACACTGGACAAAAGTGTTGTGGGGGCTTGTCTTTAAATTTGAAGTAAGACCCTATGGTAAATGTGTTTTGTACGAAAATTTGAAGTTGATATGTGGGTAGGCTTCAGAGAGGAACGTTTTCAAAGCGTTTACCGTGTTAACAGATACCTTGTTGTAGTACGGGAGCGAGTGAAAGAAGTCCAATTTACTGACCCACGGTTTGCTGATGCCGGGATCAAACAGTTTGTCAAGGAACAATTGACAGTAGTGGTCTAGAAAATGCGGATAGCCGTTAATTTTAAAGAATGTTCTGAGAAAGTCAACTTCGTTGGAAAATGCAAGGGAGGAGGAAGACAGATGGTATGCTCGGAATAGTAAAGTTTTTATTGCATTGATTTTGAATTGATCGTAGCAGTGGCTGAAAAAACTTGTCCCGAGGCCTGAGAATGTGGGTTGAGTGGTCAGTGTTGAGTCTTGGTTAGTTATTAAGACATCGAGAAAGGTTAAAGAATTGTTTGATTGATTTTCGGTAGTGAATTTGATATTTTGATGTTTGCTATTCAAATATTGCAGAAAAAGATCAGAATCTGTTTGATTGTTGAATATGAGAAAGGTATCATCTATATATCGGTTGTAGTTGATCGATTTGAAGTCACGTGGGCAGTCGTTAAGCCAAAGGGTTTCATAATGGCATAGAAAGATGTTTGCTAGCGAGGGACTAAGCGGGGAGCCCATGGAAACTCCATCTATTTGCTTGTACAGTCTATTGTTAAACATGAAGAAGGAATCTTTGATGGCAAGGCTAAGGAACGTTCTGAAGGTAGGTTTATCC
>LQNS02276499.1:2426934-2440844 GCA_001587735.2 Parhyale hawaiensis
GACACACTGAGTGACACTCTCTGTCCCAGGGCACGTTTGGCCGATTGTTTACGCTATAGCCCAGTCCAATGTTTATATTTCCAGCCCTTTCGTTCGCGACACACAGGGACTTCTTTGTCCTAGCAGCGAGCACGTCTCACCGAAAGCACCCCAATACCGCACGTCTTATAGTAGTTTTACACCTCGCCAGTTCGCCGTCGCTAGGCTCATATTGTAACCCGCTATTTCAGTCTACTATTACACGTACTTGTTAGGTATCCGTGTATCCCCAGCTTTATGATTAGTGTATATAGTAGAACTTATTGTTGCCCAATCATCGTCAAAAAAAAAAAGAGAACAAACGCTATATTAATATATGTAAATAATTGATATTCAATCGTAATTTAATTAGCTTCGTAACTTAATTCATAACATAACGTTAGAAAGGTTAGATTGGGTTAAGTTGGGTTAGGTTAGATTAGGTTGGGTTAGGCTAGGTTAGGTTAGGTAAGGAGGTTAGGCAAGGGTAGGTTAGGCTAGGTTAGGTTTGCATAGGTAGTGTTTATTTTAGTGGCGGCGCGCGCAGGAAAGCTTACGTGAACGCAAAATCATCGTGAGAGACGATGGTACTCCCCGACCGCATTATCGTCTCTCACGACGATTTTACGTTCACGTAAGCTTTCCTGCGGTTGCCACCACTAAAATAAACACTACCTAGGCAAACCTAATCTAGCCTAACCGAACCTCCTTACCTAACCTAACCTAACCTAACCTCCTTACCTAACCTTCTAACCTAACCTAGCCTTACCTAACCCAATCTAACCTCTCTAACCTTACCTAACGTTATCTAATGTTACCTAACGTTACCTAACATTACCTAACCTAACCCAACTTAATCAGCGATACAGCGGGCAGCGCGTTGCACCAACGTGAACGCCGCTTACGCGCACACGATCTGCGCACACAAATTGTCGTGAGGGACGATAGTGCTCCCCGGCTCCATGGCTAAGGCAGTTCATGGAATTATTATCAGCCAAAAATTGTCCTACCAGAATTATATAGCTCAGGGTCCCAACATCTCATTCACGCCGTAATGGTACGAGTTCATACTCTCAAAGTGCGGTCCGTCTGAAAGGCCTTGCAAAGCCGTGAACGTTTCACGGGTACAGCTAGTATGTAATAGTGTTGAGCTAATCTGATGAAACAGTATTATATTATTTAAACCTCCTTTTTGGAGAAATACAGGTATTTACTTACTAACTCTATTCCTGTGTTGGATTATTCTCATTTTCTGATATCACCACATACTCATCGTTTATCCCACGCCGGTTATCTTACGTGCCTCTGATGTGTGATTTTCTTCTGCACAGCTGTCGGGGAGCTTAGTGATGTGGCGCACATGTAAACGCAGGCACTTTTGTTCCACACGCACGCAAAGTCAAACTATTGAGCGTGTTAATGCGGATGCAGCACCTCCTAAGAACCGAGTGCGCCGCTAGCACAGTCGTAACGAAGTGCAATGTTGACTATGCGCGAGAACAGAACTCCGAACCTTGAGACACAATAACACTGTAGCCATTGGTAACGATATTCAGTGTTGACGCAGCCGATATAGAATTACCGAATTACCAGGCTCGTGATGTATAATGGCAGCGAGTAAGTAATTGTTGCGTAGCCTCGTGTCGCTAACGATACTAATATCAATATAACATTCGCAAGCCAAATGGTCGCTAATGGCAGTGTGAAAAAATCCTAACGCAATTGTTGTCAGTCGCAACTGTCTGCGCAGCCTTGAGGTGCTATAACGAAGTGACTGTTGACGAAACCAATGCTCAAGTTAATGAATATTACCGACAGTGGAAATAATTGTAACGTGAAATTGTTGACTTAGACTCTTTGGCAGCTGGCGCGCCAATGTTGATGCCGTCGATACACGACAACAAAAAATGCTGCAATTAATGGCCAGTTCACACGTAAGTCTTTTCAAAGAGTTCTTTCACAAGAACGTTTCAGTGCATTTCTGTACCACATGAACGGTAATAAAAAGTGCACTGTTATCCGCATTTAATTCGTTGCACTTCTGATGACACGTCAGCACGTGCGAGCAAGACTTGCAAAAGCCAGTTGGCTTGACGGCTGACATTTTAAAACTTGCAAAAGCCAGTTGCCTTGACGGCTGACATTTTAAGACTTGCAAAAGCCAGTTGGCTTGACGGCTGACATTTTAAGACTTGCAAAAGCCATTTGGCTTGACGGCTGACATTTTAAGACTTGCAAAAGCCAGTTGGCTTGACGGCTGACATTTGAAGACTTGCAAAAGCCCTATCTAATACTGAAGAAAAAGATTGCAAGGTACCCAACTTTTTTTTCGCCGAAAAAAATTGCAAGGTACCCCACTTATTTTTTACATTTTGAAATCTGAATTTTCTCCTATCTTATTCCCATAGAGCGTGACAGGGAAGATATAAATATATAAATAAATAAATAAATAAATAAAAACAAAACGTGAATTATTATATAGTAGATTCCAATCGTATTTTCCAGAGCCACTTTTAAAAATTATCGTGCCCGTTCTTGCAACCAAGGGGCAGGTTCCACGTGCGTATCACAGATACAATCGAATTAAAGAGCTAATCCATGAGAGATACGATAGGCCACACCATACCCCCAGAAGACCATGGAATTTATTCCCTATCTAAAAGTGAAGAAGATGTGTCAAACAAGATCACAAGTAAGACACAAATAAACAAGCAAGACCGGTTCACAGACTTTTATTATAATATAGATAGATAGATGAGAAAGAAGTTACGCGTCCCATTTCTATGATGAACAGAAATAACTGTAGCTAGAGACCGTCAAAGTTTTCATAGAGTGAGACATCGCATGACTTCTAGTAAATCTCTAAGGCGGCGCCACAAAAGGGGGGCTGTCGTGCAGTTCCATTCCAGGACATTTGGAATTCTTCCATGAACAATAGAGAATGGTTACTGTATACTGTAAAATTGAATTAGTCAGCGGTAACCTAAATACAGCAGTACCGAATTCTTAATATAGTCCCAAATTGTTTTCTTCGGTGCTATTATTTAAGCTAAAAATTCATAATTCCATTTGCTTAGCACATCTTCCCTTAAGTCAAGAGCACATACATCGAGTACCAGGAAGTGACAATTTTGAACATAAGTAATACAACTACATACATGAACTAAGTATGGCCTACCTACCGCGAAGACGTCCGTCAACAGCGTAAGAAAAGAAAAGTGCTACTGTCAATTGCTAATTACCTCTGAGGTACTGAAGGGCTGCCCTGGCTTCTTCTTTCCTGTCCTTCATTAGAAGAAAAGCCGGCGACTCTTTACAAAAGAAAACTAATGTCGTGAAAGCGACCGTGGAAGTTATGCAGTACAGCGCCAGTAGCTGCCAGTTGGCGTAGGCTCCGCCAATAATTGGTAATAAAAGGCCAAAAACCAACGCCAGCTCGTAAAAACTTCCTGTAAATATAAATTAAATAATTTAAAGCGTAAAATAAGTTTTGCCTGGGAAGCTTCCTGTGTACAATTATATCGATTGCATCAGGAAGCAGAGAGCGTAACGCGAGGACTCACTAGACATCAACATCGACGAACGGTACGGCTGAGCAGCCTATGAGTATTTCAGTTAATTTCAGCAGAAAAATCGTCGTCAATGACAAAATTCACCCCTTCAAGCACATTGGTAAATAAAGAGAACATATGCTAATTGAACAATAAACAAGTATAGTTAGAAAATTGCTATGTCTAGCTAGAGGCTGGTGCAAAGTTTCACAGCTCCAGAGGCAAGATCTGGGCCGGTATAATATGGGGCCATGATTTAACTTCTTAGAAGTGAAGCCTTATTTACCTTTCGCCTGCAAGTCACAGCGCTTGTAGTAAAACATATTGGAACATATCACCGTATTTTTTCGACTTAATTCATTCAATCTCTGGCTCCTGGTAGGCCAGCTACTTGAGCTGCACCCATGCACCACAAAACATGGTAAAATGATTGACGTCAAGTACAGAAAGTTTGAGCCATAACTGTTCCTATGATTTCTCTCGTGTCAAAAACATAACACTGCTTACATTTTTGATTAGGATTAAGAGCCCAACACGGAGATCTGAGGTCCGATTCTCAAATACTGTACTTCGACTCGTCGGTGTGACGTCATTCGGCGACAGGCGGTCATAACTTTCATTTTAATCCCACTAAGTCGTCACGTTACACTCTTTGCTACCTGGATCGCATCTGCTGTATGTAGCCTTAAATTACCTTGTCATCATTTTAAAATGCTGCTATTACTACGAAATTTGTACTCTAAATGAATCCCTAAATAGTTGAGCACGTTAAATATTTGTATAGACTTCGCAGTTGTTGAACTGCGCGTGTGTGCATTTTGTATAAATAAAAGTAACATTGTGAAACGATTGATTCTGTGAGATCCCTGAAATTCAGGAATTTTGCGTAAATAATTTTTCACTCCTTTAAACGAGCTTTAACCCTTTCGGTATACCCTGCTTTTAGAGGAGCTGTTAAATTAGCTGTCCAGTTTTAGCTAATCTAATACTAAGAATGACCGTCGTGTGTTTATAAATTTATATGTTTGGTGTCACGCTCTGAACGATTATCTATCCGCCTTAAATCGGGTCCAACCTCCGAGACCAACAGGAGAGTTCGAGGTAACTTTCACTACCCGTCTTTTATCCGGCCCAACGTCTTCTACCGTTTGCATAGAATTCGTAAGAGCTTCAATAGAGAAGGAGGGAGCTTTGGGGCCCAGTTGCAGACATTGCCAGCGAGTCAACCAGATCTCTTATGGCTGAGACGCTCATTGCCGGAAAAGACGGGGGACACTGAGTTTCACGGGGGAGCAGCAGACCAACCGAGCTGCTGATATGCGATTGGTGCTTAAGTGACTGACTGCAGCCATAAGAGACTCTTTACTGAAATGCGATTGGTGCATAGGACAACTGGCTGACAGCCATAAGAGACTCTTGAGCTTCAACGGGCTAGGTTATTGGCTCCCTCCTTCTCTATAGAAGCTCCTTGATCTTAAGCAGGGACAGTTGAAATTCCAACAATGAAGACATCGCAGGCATAGTCTGATTTGTACGAGTATTAGCTTCTCCATACATCGAATGTACGGCAAAGTGTAGGGCGACCTTATGTCTGAATTGTAGCACTGAAGATATCTGAAGCTTCAGTTGGCACCCTCATGCTTCTTGATTCGTAGTTTCTTCCCACAGATGATTTCATTGCATGAGTTATTCTTCCCACTTTGATGTAATTGTCAACGAAATCGACGAAACATAAGTTTTCACGGGCAGTACATAGACAATTATTTCTTCTAGCTTACTGTTTTCCTCTGACGAAGCAGTTTTCTCTCATAGGTCAAAATTTGAGCTCCTCAAATGAAACAGATATTTGAGGTGGAAAGACGGTATCAACGGTATCCTTGCTACGGAGCGAACACATCGTATATAAGCTGCTATTTTGTTTAAGTTTGTTGGAGTGTTTTACTAAAGATGTTCCTTCTGCCTGTCTATATAGAAGACCTAAGGATGACAGCACGACAAAGGATCAATGAAGAAAAGAAGAAAATTAAGAAGTAAATAAGAGAAGAGGAGATTCCGCACCGGCCCAGAGGCATTAGGCAAACGTATAGGTTATTGCGTGATTTTTCACGCACGGGTCCACTAGTGGATAAAGAAAACAACACGCAGACTTTATAAATCAAAACTCTGATAGGCATCTAGAAACCTAGAAATCGAAGGGATCCTAACCACGCCTATAAGCTATGCTCAACTTCCTACCCTAACCAAGAATTACAGTACCACTCCTTAGTCTAAAATCTCAATTTCGAAAATCTTTACACTTTCTTAACCGAACCTAATTGCTCCTAACCAGTTTCCAAATACCTCATGGGTAGTACTACCTAATGGTACCTAGAGAAACCTATTAATTTCAACGATAATTTCTGTTTCACCAACGATAAATTTTTGAGAGATGTAATTTAACCTATTAACCAACATCGGGACCTGTGACTCACCCAACATGCCACGCACGCCGCACCAAGCAATTTCCCCAATATAGGCGTTGCCAGCTGGGCACGAGAGACCTATGAACAGGCCCGACAGGATCCGTCCAGTGAGCACCACTGGGAACAGATTACTCAAACCTGTGGCAGGAATATATTTAATAAATGTTCAATTAACTTATTGAGATAAGTTTTGAAGGATGACTATAGCCGCTCAGGTAATCGTAAGCAGCAAAGTTGGAATATTCAACAGATTCGCAATTACATATACATGGAAATGGATCTTTGAACTATTACTTCAAAAGTAAGCAGTAATATTCAGCACCTCTACTAGCAACACATGGCCATGTTGTTTTTTCTTCGAAATGTTACAGAATCGCTTACATGCAGCAATCACAATGGTATAGTATTAGAATGAGATCAGAACACGACGCACAACTAATGAAATCCTGTGACAATGATTAACCATTATGAGTGTCCGAGTATCCGGGCTCATATCCACCACTCAGTTGGTGTATGACTCAAGTCTAAAATACTGATTTCAGGCTTATCTATGAAAACTCATTGTAATGATTGATAAGGCCAATAATATAAAGTACATAATAAACTTCTATTATTATTACTACACAAGTTGTTAGAATCCAAGTAAAAATGGTCGTTTCGGGTATTCACCCATCATCAGCGAAAGTTAAGAACATGATTTTATTTTTGAAAATAAAGAAAGCAATGTTTGAATAGCAATTCCGAACTATACAGATAATTAAAATAACAAACCCAGATCAATATTACTAAGGGATATGAACCATGCATTTCGTTAAGGGAGGGTTTCAAATATCTTCAAGTCGCTACAATGCCGGGATTCAGAGAGAACTTTGAAATTTTCCAGCCTGACGGGAGCACCACACCTCTCTGCATGGAGTCTAACGTTTGAATGGGGAGGGTTAGCTAGGGGGAGTCCGGTACGTGGACTTCGGCCAGCATGTTCGGATGCCCTTACGGAGAGCCAGCGGGAAGTGAATCCCACGTAGCACGATGCCCAATTGGCACAACTAAATTCATGGATACGGGATCTTCTCATGCCGACAGGAAGCACGTCCTTGAATTTAAATGTGAACCGGTATGTAGTATACTTATTAGACAAAATGATTCTAAAGCGGATGTTGCTAAAATTTTGGTTTAATAACTTCAAGAGCTGGCTGGAAAATTTCAAAATTGTATCAGGATCCCCGTATTTTAGCGATTTGAAAATATTAGAATCCATCTTTATTCATAGGTTGAAGCCCTATCTGAATGATATGCAAAGTTCTCTTCCCTTCGTGAAACTGAATTGGGTTTGTTATTTTTGTTATATGCATAGTTTAGAATTTCTATTCAAACATTGCTTTCTTCATTTTCAAAAATAAAATCATGTTCATAACTTTCGCTGATGATGGGTGCATACCCGAAACGTCCGTTTTTACTTGGATTTTAACAACTTGTGTAATGGTAGCTAGTACCATTCCCCCTACCTACCTACCCCCTCCACCAATCTACCATGTCGCCAGCGTTTACCGAGCACAAAGAGAAATCCCCCCGACACCCACCTTCCCGTCTCTCTCTCTCTCTCTGGCCAAGCACGGTTGCCTACAACCGGCGGAACCATTAAAATATCATTGTGTTGACTAAGAATTGTAAGGGAAGTACCCGACTATTTTCAGATGTAAAATGTCCGTAAATGTTGAAATTAGCAAACCATTAGCTCAAGGTAGGAATGGTAATGTCGATGTAAATTAGCAGTTAAACGAACTTGGATCACTGTCGTACGTAACGGGTTTGTAACCATGACGCTTGACTGGTGGGCGGCCGAGAAGGAACGGCCGGCATTCTAGCTATCGCAGTGGTAGTGTGCGGACCTGAGCAACTCTCGCTCGTTAGGACCATCGATCTGGTCCTTTGGACGCCATTACCCTTCAGTTGAGTATTTCTAATTTTGTAAATTGTTTCTTTGTTGTTTGACTAGTAGAGGTAGACAGCCCAACTCTGTGTGAAAATGTCAGGTTTTCCCCGCTAGGATAACTTCATTTTGTCACCCTGATTAAGTTTTCCCCGTTAGACCAATAATCCCCCTTAAAATCTACCATACATTGTGTGTATGTTAACCCTTATGTTAGAAATAAAATCCCTTAGGTAGGCCACGCTACCGATTGGATAATTGAACTGTAGATTTTTATCTTTTCCAAGTGTACAAAATTCTCTCTAAAAATAGGGACTGCAAATTCCCTCCAGCTTTACCAAAACTCAACCTCCTAGCCCCATTTCACTTATTTCACTAGGAAACACTACACTTGTATAGTAATAATAGAAATGCAGTCGGCCAAACTGATCGACGTCTCAATCCCCTTCGACTCCAGAACCATCGACAAGGAAGCGGAGAAGAAGGAAAAGTACCGGGACCTTGCCATCGAACTACAGAAACTGTGGCAGATGAAGGTCGACGTCGTTCCAGTGGTCATCGGAGATCTGGAGGCCATGTCCAAGAATCTCAAGACTGCCCTCCGAGAGCTCAAGTGCGGCCATCTCCACCCAGCTTGGGAGGTCTTCTCGCGAGATGAGCCTTGTCGCGTGTAGTAAGCGTTTCACGAGACTCCCTTAGGTCGCGGGATGTGACCCGGTGCCAGAGTGTAGAGCCCAACATCGCTCAACCGATCCAATTATTGGGTCTTGAAATCCCCTTGATAGAAATGTATTACTTTATATTATTGGCTTTATTATTCATTGCTAGAACGTGAGTAAAGCAACCAGAGAAATTACTAGAATTTATAGTAACTCTAATAGGGCCTCATATTCGTAGAGAGTCCTGTAAGACAAAGGTAAATTCTTGACCCTCACCCCCTGCTGAGAAATCAACATACACTGGCTCGTGTTTCAGATACAGGCCAAGTTACCCCAGAGGAGGGTATGGCTGCAATTAACCATTTATCGGCAAGAGCTACTGGGCCATCGATGGAAGGCTCTTATGTAAAGACCTTTACTCCCCTGATCCTCCATATTTCTGGGAAAAGTCAGTATCCTCGCAGCAGTTCTGTAGATATAAAATGCTGAGTAAGCACGTAAAGCGCTGCGAGAGCTCGCTTGCCTGGGTTGGTGTTCGACTCTGTAACGTTCTGTGCCGTGAGCTCAGCACTCTCACCTGCCGCTAGCGCGGGTACATAAATAGGTAGAACCACTAGACGAACACCATACAAAAAAGACCTCCGGAAGAAAAGGTCAAATATGCGTTCCTACTGCAGCAAGGCTGCCCTTAGCTCTGAATATGTTTAATTTGAAGATTTGGCCAGCAAACGTCCACCCTGGCAGCACCGCGACCAGTAAAAACATGGAAGTAGTATCGTGGCAAATTATTATTATTCTCTATTAAATGTGACCTGTTTTAAAGTATTCATTAGGTTATGCTAGTGAAACTTGGATGTGAAAGGTTGGAATCAACTAATATAAGTGTCTGGCCTAACTGACAGACCGAAGGGCGGGTGTGACAAGTTCATTAGTCTTGACAATTGCACTTTAGGAATTACTGCCTTTCTTTGGGGGCTTGTCGTACTCGCGTAGTTTATTAGTCCTGCACCTGTAACTATGCTGATGTACGAGTTACCCTCCCTGTATCAGCTTGGACAATCCTCCCCCCTCCCTTTTCACCTCCATTTCCGAGCACAGATGCTGACTTTTCTGTTTTCCCTCTCGTGATTTCTACCACCTTATCACAGTATGACCTCACCTGTCATTAGCCAGCCAATTATAGAGGGAATAGACGCTATTAGCATGGCTCCTCGTCTCCCCATGTGGCTCTGCACTGGACCGGCCATCAGCCCTCCAGCAAGGCACCCTATGTTGTATGCAGCTGTGAAAATCCCGATTTCGAATGTCGTCAAATTAATCAATGCACTGGAGCAGCTGATCGATTTTTCTTCTCTTCCACTGGAGCAAAACTTTGCTTCTCGCATCTGGAATGAAGCTGGCGAACTGTAGCCTATAACCACTCCTGATGCCAGAGCCCCAAACGATACTGGTGGGAGAAAAAATGAAGCCAACTTTCAGAACTCGGTAACCCTAGCCATTTTGAATTACTTTCAATACAATTGAGTCAACCGAGGTATGATTTTGCCATGCAAGTTTCGTGCTGAACCCGCATATTTCTCACTGGTCGTCTAAGCGAGTAGGGCTGCAAGAAGTCACCAGCGACTGAACGCCCATCATCTCATGTGGAGTTGAACAGGGTAGTGTCCTTGGTTCAATCCTGTACAACAGTGATCTTCATCCCGGGTGAAATCAACAGCGGCGGTTCGTGTCTATATGTAAGACTGGGTCCCCGAATCACTCGGGGAGCTTAGAGCCCCCCTATGCAGTGCAATGCTAACGAAAAATTGAAATTGGTCCTGAGCTGGTACTATTTTCTGATCATAACTAACATATAATCAACCGTTTCTCCTGACATTGCCAGCAGTTTCTGTAAATTTCATAGAAATCTTTTGAAAACTGCTCGATTTATGTTTTGACTAACAAGAGACAAACTAGCGAAAAGATCATTACTAAAGTTTATTTTTTTGTTTTTCGTAAAATTTTTCTTACACAACTTTTTCAGCTATGTTATTAACAAGCAGAAAAAAGTGATCATAGAACAATCATTGCATGACCAATTCATCCATGTGTTCCTCGTATTATTTTAACAGTTCCTGCAAATTTTATAAAAATCCGATCTTATTTTTTTTTTTTTAGTCGTCCTGTTGAAAGTGAAAGACAAGAATGGGTCAAAAATGGCTGACCCACATTTTGAGCTATTCGCTTGCACAGAAAAGGATGCGACACTGTGTGGTAAGTCGATCTCTCTGTACTGCCCCCCATCCTCGGTATTCGCTTACAGGAAAATGAGGGAAACGGTTTTTCTTCGCTGATTTCAGGCTCTGAATCCTTAGAACGATTATTATAAAAATTATTTATTCTCATATATGCATTTTTAGATTCTTTCATGCAATTTGTTGGTGAAATCCGGCCAATCTGGCCTCCAACACAGGAGCCTTTGTTGAAAATCAGTCCATCTGTTGATGGCATTAAACTATGCCATCGAGCCTTATCAGACAGCGATATGGTCGAGTTTCGACAAGACCTTGACAGCCTCATGGAACGTACCAAAAAATAGTAGATGAGCTTCAATGTCGATAAATATTCGGTGAATCACATTAAACCGAGAAGCATACCAGCCCGACTGGAAATTGATGAGATAGACTGTGCGTCTGTCACCCAACAACATGACCTGGGAATAGCTATTGCAAAAAATAAACACACGGTCAACAAATAGACAAGAATAGCCAAATGGCAAGCAAGTTTTTTTTATTCATTACAAGGAATCTCGAGTACAAACTGAACGACATAATTCTTCCATTATGCTAAGCATAAGTTTGCTGTTCAATATATCTGCTCCCCATATCACTGGAAGCATATCGATAAAATGGAAAAAAATCCAACACAAAGCAGTAAAATAATAATAATAATATGTATTTCTCCACAGGCGGGAGGTATTCTTGGATTATTACATTACAGCTTACATTAAAAATTGTGTGTACATTAATTTGTTGGAAATATTAGTCAATATATAAGTGTTGGATTAGAACATGGCTCAGTGCCACCACATACCAAACGAGTTAACTGGACTGGCTCCGCAATAGAGCTACCCAACAATCACGCTCGCGCAAGAAGCAAAGTAAGATTAAAAATGATACCCCAGCTGACTAGAGAACAAGCCCTACGAGCATCACCATGAGAAAATCGACTTATCTCTTTCGATCAAAGACGACTCAAGGAACAGACAATAGAACCATTGAAGAGCTTGAATGGCTTCAAAGACAATCCTACAACTTGACCCTTTGGCGGAGACGATGATAATCACCTCCAAAACAACAGATAAAAACTGAAATATCGGAGAACAGCGCTTAGTCTTTACTTTTTCTCGTATTTCACAGTCAGCATTGGAAATAGACTCCCCTCGAAAGTTCTTGGAGCAGACAGTCAGCATGTTCAAAAATTGTCTAGAAAAGCACCGGCAACAGCACCCTCCGCGACTTCCAACTCCTCCTCAAGCACTCACCAATAACGGTGAAATCTGTACTAGCCGTTCAATTCTATTATTAACTAGGCGTTACAAAGTCCCCGTGAATGTATTACAACTAATCTTACATGCACGATCACAGCATTGGCTCTATGAGGCGGTCGAGACATTGCAAGAATTCCTCACCGCTTCTGGCAACAATTCCTCTAAATTTCATAAAGATCCATTCGTAACTCTTTGAGTTATTGTGCTTACAAGCATAAAATTAAACACAGCGACAAACATACGAATGAACAAGCGAATAGATCATTACAAAAATATGGTTATTTGATCTTTGTGATAAGTCTAAAAATTTCTGCAAAATTCATTGAAATCCGCCCATAACTTTTTGAGTCATGGCACTAAGAAAAATAAGCAGACAAACAAACAGATAAACGGATCTTCAACCTAAGTTAAGCTTGTAGTGCTTGCATATCATTTGACGGATACGTGTCAATGGTAGGTTATTGAGCGTTGATGACATATACTCCTTTTGAAACGGTGTACAACCTTGTCTAGTTAGTTTCACACCCTCGGCACTCGGAAGATCCGACAAGTTTCACAACTTTGACACCGGCCTAAAACGTAACATCTTCGCCTCTTTGTTGGCTCGCAATGAATGCGGGGTCGAGGCTCCACACTTTCGCCCGTCCACCCGGGCCATCAAGGATAGCTCCAGTGTCATCCCTAACGAGAACAAGTTTGTTTCCATTTGTTTTCGTACCAGAGCAATGCGTTTTGCCTTGCGAGTTTTGTTCTACGGAGGCCTGGCGACAGGCTTGACGCTCCTTATCAATAAGCCATTCAAGATATTACATAGGGTTTGTCTGGAGAAGGGAGAGAGAGGCTAGCTTTATCAAATACGACAGCGCTGGTGCTGTTTGGACACTTGCTGAGTTGTCTGCCCATTTTTCGAATATCACGAGGTGAAACAGTTATTTTCGTGTTCTTATCTTTCCTTGTTTTGGTGTTGGGATACTCCATGTATGAAGACGGAGGTCTTCTAGCTCTTTGGCTAAATCTGTGAGATACAAACCTTCTGCAAGGTCTGTAACGATTCGCTCCCAGTCCGGCAGCCGTCAATCTTCCTTTACTGGGCTTTTTCGAAGACATGCAATAAAGCGATTAACAGCAAAATTGATTTACGATACTGAAAACTTGATAACTTTTAGAATATCTCAAGAATTCAAGGGAAACGTCGTTACTTTATTTACCTAATTGTGGTTTTCGGGACGCTAAGTTTCAATTACATAAGATTTACATTATTTGACAAATCAACAAAGTCTTGACTTACAGTAAAGCAATTTACACAGTTTAAAAAATACTTTGCCTCACCAGCAACAGCAGCAAAAAACTGTTTTCCCAGCTCGGGTTTCATCTTGATGTCATCTCGAGGTTCCATGATCCATATGTATCTGTTTACTTGTAAAACTTCATTACAATTACACGGCTGACGAAAAAAATAAACAACGCGCAATGTAATATCCTCTTATATTCCACTGGGAAACCTGTATTGTAGGTAATTTAATTGTTATCATCCGCGAATGCAGTGAGAGATATGATGATGTTGTCGTCTTGTGTGTCTACATTTGTTTTTTTTTTCTTCTTCTAATAAATATAAGGGCATCTTTTCATGCAAAAACTCGCAGAAGGAACTGAACTATCATCACAACCTCTTACAGGCAGCCAAGTGAGTTGATGTCAACAATAACAAAAAGTTCTACCTCAACACTTTCAGTCCCCCATTGATCGAGGGTAATGATCCTT
>LQNS02276499.1:2452931-2472842 GCA_001587735.2 Parhyale hawaiensis
ATAAAAAGGCACAAATGATCAGATTTTGGAGTTTATGCAAAGAAAATTATGGTTTCAGAGCTAATTTGAATTTTTGCTACCGTTGGCTCACTTGGCGGAGGTATGCGCTCTCAGAGTGCTCTAGTTCAAAAAGTTATGAACCGATTTCGATGAAATTTACAGGGATTGTTAGCTATGTTAGGAGGAACAGATGATTAACTTTTGGTGAAGATATGTCCATCCGTTTGTTTGTTTGTTTGTCTGCGTCATTTTTCTCGATGCCATAGCTCAAAAAGTTGTGGATGGATTTCGATGAAATTAACATCAGTTGTTAGGTATATAACAAAGAGTATATGGCCAAATTTTGGTAATGATCCGTTTGTTCGTTCGTTCGTTTGTCCTTGTTTTTAATTATATGCCTGTTAGCACAATAACTCGAAAAATAATTAATGGATCTTTATGAAATTTATAAGGGTTATTAGTAATGTTAAAAGACATAAATGATCAAATTTTGGTGCAGATCGGTTTGTTTGTTTGTATGTTTGACTTATGTTTGCCATAACGTTTGTTAACACTATAACTCAAAAAGTCATGAACGGATCTTCGGATCTTCAAGAAAATTGAACAAACTGTTATTAATATAAAAAGGCACGAATGATTAGATTTTGGAATTAATACAAAGAAATTTATGGTTTCAGAACCAATTTGAATTTTTTGCTACCGTTGCCTCACTTGGCGGAGGTATGCGCTCTCAGAGTGCTCTAGTTTTAATTGCTATCATCCGCGAATGCAGTGAGAGATGTGATAATGTTGTCGTCTTGTTGTCTACATTTTATTTTTTTTTTAATAATTATATGGGCATCTTTTCATGCAAAATCTCGCATAAGGAATGGAACTATCGACACAACCTCTTTCAGGCAGCCAAGTGAGTTGATATCAACAATAACAAAAAGTACTACCTCAACACTTTCAGTCCCCCATTGATCCAGGGTAATGATCCTTCGCCACGATTGGTTCTAGTTGTTTTCTCCATTCAAATAATTCTGCGTGGCAAGAAGTTTGTTGTTTATCTCCAACCTATTCCTGCTCTCGGGCAATTGGCCAATGGGTAAATTAACTGGGAATGGGATGATTAAAACGGGAACGGGACAATTAGCCAGGAAAGGCACAATTACCTAGGACAGGAAAAGTTAAGCGAAACTGGGACAACTACTCACGAACATGACTTATCACCATCAATGGGAGAGTTAGCAATTAAACAGGATAGGAACGATTAAGTAGGGACGGGCCTTATCCTTTAGGAGCGTATTTACGCAGATATAGGATAATTATAGGATGGAATCATACGATTTAATTGAAACTGGATAATTAGCCGGGAATGAAATAATTAGGAGAGAATAATACCATTTAATTTGGATGCCTACACTCGACATAACATATGTACAACAAGAGAGTGATTTTTGAAATGCTTTAATATTAATATCTGAAAAATAAAGGCACGTTCGATTGGTCGCCAAAATTAAGCCTAAGAGGCTTAACTTATTCGAAACTTCACGCAGGTGCGTTGGCTTCGACTCTCTTGATTTAGTTTCAGGCATTGACCCTCAATATGCTCCCTTGAGACTTATAGAAACTCAAGATATTTTTTTTTTTCATTAAGTGAAATTTTTAGCATGCTCAACGTAACGTTGTTTCTAATACCTGTAACACGATTCGAAGTGATGAAGCCAAAGCTTCTGTCTGAGGTTTCAGATTAGTTAAGCCTCAAAGGCTAAATTTCGACGCCCAATTGAACACGCCCTAACTAATAGTAACTAATCCGGTGGGTCACGGATAGTCTAGTGTTCTAATAAAGTTTCGTCCTTTGATGCCACAAATCAACATCATTTGCTTCCTTTTCAAATCTTCCCATTTTATGGCGAACCCAAGACCGAATTACGCCACTAAACTCGGCACGTTTGTCAAGAGGGAAACGAGACGCAGATGCCTTCACAAACTCCTACTCACGAGCCTGTCACGAGACTACTGAGGTTACTGTACTCAGTGTACTGTACTGAGTGTACTCTCTGAGGTACCACCTCTGTGCCCCGACTCCTGAGTACGACGGCGTGACCAAGGCCTAACTTTTTGTGGTGTACACGACGTCGTGTCAACAACGACGCTGTAACCCATTCTGACCAATGGGCGGGCGAACTTGCTTACCAAGACGCAGGCTTCCTGCAGGTGCACTGGCTTCAACCCGGTATTGGCTGCCACTGACCCTCAGTTGGTTAACCCTTGAGACTTGTTGAAACTTGATCTTTTTCGACATAATGAAGTTCTTAGCGGCCTCATTGTGAAGGCGTTACTCCTAGCACTTGCAATACGATTAGAGACGGAAAAGTTACGGATAGATCACGACTCGAAGGATAAGGGCGTGTTCGCTTGGGCGTCGAAGCTAAAAGCTGCCGAGTTTTAATTTCTCCGAAGCTCCAGGCAGGTGCCCTGGCTTCCACCTTCTGAACTGAATTTCAAGCACTGACTCTTCATGGATTGTCCTTGAGACTACCAGAAATTTAATATTCCCTTTTAAAAAGGAGTACTCAGCCGGATCAGCGTAATCTAACTGCTTCTAAGGGCGGGTTCACACGTCTTTCATGCCAACGCATTCGCTTAATGTGTTACTACGTCGTAGAAATAGCGAAAAAGGGCACTGTTTACCGAGTTCTATATCACTCCAAATTTGAAGAAATATCCGTAACTTGCCTAGTGATACTTGCAGAGGAAACTGATTTGGCAGTTAACATTTTAATAACTTATTGTGGCGCACACAAAGTTGTGCTGACGGCGATGCTACAAAACTTTCGGACTAGTGAATAAGTGAAGGCAAAGTAAAGGTAAAGTCAACTTAGACCACACCCTCACCTGGGAAACCCACATGCACTGGTTTGTGCTGTGGGTATAGGCCCAATGGCCCCAGATGAGTAAGTGTAGTTGCAATCGACCTCGGGTCACCAAGAACTATGGTGCCAATTTGACAGAAGGAACAAACGATCCAGACTCCCAACCCCCCTCATCTGTGAGGAAGGCAGTTCTGCCACGACGCCGTGCATGCACACACAACTGCTGAGTCAGCACACCAAGATCTGCAAAGAGCTCGTGTGTCTGGCTGGGCATCGAACGTGCGAGCGATACAAGTTGTTAGAGCTGAGAACGGAAGCATGCTGCTACCGCGGGACGGCATCAATAAATAAATGTCGTGTGAAAGCACCCTAACACCCGCACCTAATTCGTTTTGCTGCTTATGGGGCTGCACACAAACCATACAACTAGTGCCAGAGTGTGTATTAGGTGCCGCTTACGCCGTTTAGGATTTTCAATGCCAAAACTACACGGAGATTCCGTAATTCCCAGATTTTGAAAGAATACACCAGGGAACAACCAATAAGCGAAACCCAGCCTAATGCTTAGGCATATGAAAAGAAAAGGAAGTGAGATTGCAGTCGTGAGTGCGCAATCAATTGAAACTTAATGAAAAACTTGCTTTCGCGGACTACGGGGGTTGGCGACTACCTTCCGAGCTTTGCGATTTGTTATTAGAACTTCAATTATGTTCTTGCGATCACCATTCGAAGTTTTATAACCTTTATTTTCGTTTCCTGGTCGAAATTGGTGACCTGGAAGAACAAAATTGTTTCTGGAGCTGCCGGAGCACCAAGAATATTGATTACGAAATAATTAATAAGTCCAGACCAGTGTAATAAGCCCAGACCAATGCAGACCAGTGTAATAAGCCCAGACCAATGCAGACCAGTGTAATAAGTCCAGACCTGTGCAGACCAGTGTAATAAACCCAGACCTGTGTAATAAGCCCAGAAAAGTCAACTTGCAGGCCAGTGTAACAAGCCCAGACCACGGTAGCAGCATGCTTACGTTCTCAGCTCTAACACCATGTATCGCTCGCTGGTTCGATACTCCGCCAGACACTCGAGCTCTTTGTAGATCTTGGTGTGCTGACTCGGCAGTTGTGTGTGCATGCACGGCGCTGTAGCAGAATTGCCTTCCTCAGAGATGAGGGGGGTGGGGGTCTCAGGTCATTTGTTCCTTCCGTCAAATTGGCGCCATAGTTCATGGTGACCCGAGGGCGATTGCGACTACACTTACTCATCTGGGGCCAGTGGGCCAATACCCGCAGCACAAACCAGTGCATGTGGGTTTCCCGGGTGAGGGTGTGGTCTAAGTTGACTTTACCTTTACCAGTGCAGACCAGTGTAATAAGCCCAGCACAGCAGACACGGCAATGCATTCGGATGCTGTGAACTGTGAATGCAGGGAAAAGCTATCGTGTAGACCAGCCTAATGTTATTCAATAAATATTTTGCATAGAGAAAAAATTACTGGAAATGAGAGCTTTTGGTTCCGTCAGACAAAACGATTGAACGTATTTGTAAGAACTCGAGCTGAAACAGTAGAGGATCTGGCGGGAGCATTAGTGGTAATTGGCCTCTTTTTCCCTCAGGAATTTATTAGGGTTGAGGTATTATATACAAGTTTTCCCTTATTACGATGGCAACCTTGTAGCAACCTTGTACTGAAAGGAGCTTCCTCCTTAACTGTCTGGGGAGATAGAGCATATTTGCCCATAACCCCTTAACTATAGATCCGTCAATGATGTTGCTCCCTCTATTTGGATAAAGTTGTTGCACTTCCACAAACTTGCTTATTATTTCAGTATTTCTACTTAGAGCAGCACATGAAGCTGAGACGCAGAGAACTGATAAGAAAACTAGGTACAAAATGAAATAGGATACTTCTGCGCATTAAGAACATTTTCCAGGAAACGGATGGGGTGCATTACTTACAGCTCACAGAAGATCTGCGAGGAAGTAAAGTTTTCACTGTACCTGTGCGGGTGTGTCTGTCCTTCCGCCTCTGGGGCGCGGAGGTTGCTGCACCGAGTTTCGTTCACAGACCTTATTTCATTTAGTTTCATTCATAAACGTCTCCTTCTCTGAACTTCGTTCCCATTCTGGATTTTATGAGTAGCTTATAGCACTGTTTCTAAACTGCGTCTAGAGATTATATGCAATACAGTTAATGTCAATTATTTATTCAAGTATTGATGATTGTGTGTTGTCTAGTGATGTAATTTGTAGTTTATAGGTAGGCAAATTAACTTCAAACACTAACATCTCGATTGTCTCTTTCAAATTAGATTTTACAAGCTTTTGATAATTATTGCATTTCAAAGTGTCAAGAGAATATTTGCAAGTGGTAAATTTATCATAATAGCTCGCAAAAATTACTAACAGTGTATGAAAGGAACTATATGATTGAAGAAATTAGCAAAGGAAAGTCGTCGCTGCAAATTTCGCTCAATTTAAATAGGGATCATTAAATAATCAAGAAAATTCGTTCAACGGCAATTAAGCCAAAAAAGAAAAAATCACGGGCTGAATTCAAAACAAAAAAACAAACAAAACAAATATCATTTATTATCTCGTATACAGGGTGCAATGGATACACCTATCGAGGTTTTCTTTTTGCCTTAATTCTAGAATTTTGAAGATCCAGTAGGGTGAAGAGCAGGAGAAGCAGTCCGTGCTGAGAGTCAATTTAGGATCCCTCATCGTGCATCNACCCGCAGCACAAACCAGTGCATGTGGGTTTCCCGGGTGAGGGTGTGGTCTAAGTTGACTTTACCTTTACCAGTGCAGACCAGTGTAATAAGCCCAGCACAGCAGACACGGCAATGCCTTCGGATGGTGAGAACTGTGAATCCAGGGAAAAAGCAATCGTGTAGACCAGCCTAATGTTATTCAATAAATATTTTGCATAGAGAAAAAATTACTGGAAATGAGAGCTTTTGGTTCCGTCCGGCAAAACGATTGAACGTATTTGTAAGAACTCGAGCTGAAACAGTAGAGGATCTGGCGAGAGCATTAGTGGTAATTGGCCTCTTTTTCCCTCAGGAATTTAAGGTTGAGGTATTATATACAAGTTTTCCCTTATTACGATAGCAACGTTGTGCTGAAAGTAGCTTCCTCCTTAAGTGTCTGGGGAGATAGAGCATAATTGCCCATAACCCCTTACCTATAGATCCGTCCATGATGTTGCTCCCACTGTTCAGAAAAAGTTGTTCCACTGCCACGAACTTGCTTAGTATTTCAGTATTTTTACTTAGAGCAGCACATGAAGCTGAGACGCAGAGAACTGATAAGAAGGTGATCCGTAACGGGCCTGGCTACAAACTATCTAACTTGTATAGCCGATGGCAGCGCATGCTATTTCCAAGCAGGGGCCAAACAATGGGCCACAATGCAGTGTAGTTTGTAATGATAGTATTACCTGATCTTATGTGTCTAATGTAACTTTAGTATTAAGCTGTCTCCTGTGTACCATTCCCTGCGTGTACCTAATAAAGCATATTATTATTATTATTATTATTATTATTATTATTATTATTATTATTATTATTATTATTATTATTATTATTATTATAAAACAAGGTACAAAATGAAATAAATACTTCTGTGCATTAAGAACATTTTCCAGGAAACGGATAGGGTGCATTACTTACAGCTCACAGAAGATCTGTGAGGATGTAAAGTTTTCACTGTACCTGTGCGTGTGTGTCTGTCCTTCCGCCTCTGGGGCGTGAGGGTTGTTACACCGAGTTTCGTTCACAGACCTTATTTCATTTAGTTTCATTCATAAACGTCTCTTTCTCTGAACTTCGTTCCCATTCTGGACTTTATGAGTAGCTTATAGCACTGTTTCTAAACTGCGTCTAGAGATTATATGCAAGAGAATAATTGATGTCAATTATTTATTTAAATATTGATGATTGTGTGTTGTCTAGCGATGTAATTTGTTGTCTATATGTAGGCAAATTAACTTCAAACACTAACATCTCGATTGTCCCTTTCAAATTAGGTTTTACAAGATTTTGATAATTATTGCTTTACAAAGTGTCAAGAGATTATTTGCAAGTGGTAAAATTTATCATAATAGGTCGCAAAAAAATAACTAACAGTGTATGAAAGGAACTATATAATTGAAGAAATTAGCAAAGGAAAGTCGTCGCTGCAAATTTTGTTCAATTTAAATAGGGATCATTGAATAATCAAGAAAATTTGTCAAACGGGAATTAAGCCAAAAAAGAAAAAATCACGGCTGAATTCACGAAATTAACTGAACAAATTGTGTCTCATATCCGTAGAGAAGTGGTTAGGAACTCAAATGCATCGAGTGCCTTCATACTTGAGGCAACTGGAGCTCCTAAGGTGTCAAGAGAAAGAAAATGTAAAGCGTCATAGAAGTTTAATTGTGTCAAAAATCAAATCAAGAAGCCCGTTTCTACAAAGAAACATAATGAAAAAGATTGCAGTGAGCAACGAAATAGAAGAAAACTGATTTTAATAAAGTTTTGCTCACAGAGTAGTCAAGGATCACCCTTGATGGGCTGCATGGGTTGGCTCGAGGATGGGTCTGTAACCAACGTGACTCGAGACAGTTTGTTAGACGCCAACAAGGTGGCGGTGCCATCATGATTTGGGCTGGAATTGTTGACAATGAGCTAGTGGGTCCTTTTAGGGTTGATGCCGGCGTTAAAATAAACTCCAAACGTTACTGTGAGTTTTAAGATCAATATTTCATTGAATGGTCAGATGGCCAGCCTATTGCCAAGCATGGAACCCTGATTTTTATGCAAGATAACGCCCCAAGTCATGCATCAAAGTTCACCAATGATGGTTGTAGGAAAAAGGATAGCCTATGTTGAAGACACGTATACCTACTGGCTTCCGAATAGCTGCGCCCTAAACCCTATTGAGAACCAGTGGAGCATTCTTAAGGAGAAATTTATCGCAATGGGAGGCAATTCAACAGGAAACATGACCTCTGAGAGGCAGTAAAGGCTGTTCCAAATAATGTATCAGTCTCTACAATTGCAAATCTAACATAGATGTTGATGACAGGCTGGTGAGAATCCTGGAAAAGAAAGGAACATCTGTGTAGTAAATTATGAGAGGCTTCAATATGTTTTGATATTTTTTTAAGTTTTATTTTTTAAATCATATGTATGTTATATTATCTCTAGAAATTTATATAAAATATTGTCACCTTAGTTTCTCTAAAAAAATAAATATATTAAAGTGTAAAAACTGATAGTTGCAAATAAACTATTGACAGTCGAATTAGTCTTGTTTTGCTAATACAATAAGAATTTTCAAAACTAACCTCTGTTTTCTTTATTAATCTAAATCTGAGTAAACAATATCCAACAGATTGCATAACAATCATGGCATGATAGATAAACACAATTATTTTCATAATTTTTCATATTTTGTGCTTTGCATGTAATCTCCAGACGCAGTTTAGTTATTAAAATTGATGACTGTGCGAGCCTAGTTACAATTTATGTTCGAATAAGTTTCTCGCATTACATCTTTAAATTTATCATCTAAACAAAAATTTATATTGTAGATATTGATAGTTACTCCATCCTGGGCCTGTAATAAATATATGTTGCCCTATAAAAAGTATATATATATTTTTTTTTTTCGCTATATAAATCGTGACATCTGAGAGATCAGTATCTTTTACAAATTGTAGAGAATAATCTTTTCCCCATCAGTTTCTAATTGATAATAAACTTTAAATATGCAGCCCACAATTTTAATAGACTTTACAACACTCACATTAGCTACTGATTCACTCCCCTTTTTTGTGATTTATTAACGGGAAATAATACTTATTTTAAAAAGTCAATGGAGTTCAAAACTCACGAAATATGTTCCATTGAATGTGTTTTTCTGTATGTATTTTCGTATTGCTTGTGGGCCTTGAATATACAAAATAAGAGTATCAAATTTACAAAACACAGCAGTAGATTTCACATTTAAAAATAATGTCACTTACCAATTACGGACTTTAAACAGACTGAATATCGGCGGAGAAACTAATAAATAACGGACAGAATTTTAAAATCAAATTCACTGAATAAAGCAGAGAAATTTTCAAGGATATTTAAAATTCATGTGTGGCAGACGCTTGTTCACCGCATGTAGGCTCTACAAGGAAATCATTTATAGTGATTTCGCTTAACAGCAAAGTAATGTGGTTTTAGTTTAACTTTAACGGCCAAAGCTTCTAAGCCACCGCCGCCATCCATTATATTTCGAACTTACTTGACGTCTCAGAGCTTCCCGGATATGAAGCAATTAATTGTGCTTGTACCATCAACTCCTCGCCTGAGTTTATTTTTCCTTCTTCTTTCTTTTCCTCAAAAGTCAGAATTAAGGGCAATAGCTCTTAGAGGACCGGGGCGTAAGTTCCGACTGCTTTCTGAGATTGGGTTCGTGGGTCCGTCTACTGCCAGGTATCTCAACTAGTCTGGTCAAGGGAAGTCTAAATGGTAATATATTATTTTGAATTGGCAGTATATGGAAACTGTTGAGGATTCCTCGATTGGCACGGTGAGGGCACACTGAGCTCTGCTTACTAGTTTGAATAGTTCGGTACTAAATACAAAGTGTTTGTTTCACTCCTCGTCCTGCTCGTATAGAAGATGACAAGACCATCGGCGTAGCTCGGGCCCTAATTATCGCCCGGGGACAATGCCAATTTGAGTGAATCCCCGCTACTACGCTCATCATGAGAACAGGTAGATGGTGTGTTCAATAGGCCCTTGCCGATCTCTCATGAAACGCTGACGACAGGTAAATTTTTCAACTCGATGATGCCTACTTCTCAGGGGCGGGCGAGCCTTTTTTTTTTTTTTTTTTTCATGCGCGCTCCCAATTTTCGTAAGCCCCATTGCGCTCCGCACCCCTAGGATGCTACTGCACCTGCTGTGATAAGTTTCTATAGTACGCCCCTGATACTTAAGGGCAAAAGTAAGTTTATTGTTACTGTACTGTTAGCCAGAGAAAGTAAAAAATCCCATTATCTTCAGAAAATAAATAATAATAATAATATCCCAATGAGTTCGTGGGCGATTTCTCCTTCCCGTCTTTGAATCAAGAAGGAAACTCCTCAATCAGAAGGTCACCCATCGCGCCCTCCCGCGAATTTCTTGTATTGATTACGAATTTTTTTTTTGTTAGCATTCTGTTATATTTCAACTTCGGTTTGGCGCTTTGTAGCTTCTATTATACGTCCAAGGACAGATGTCGTCCCCTGCCACTACTTAGCTACGCCGCTGATTAGGACAAGTTCGACTGGGCGCTGAAATGAAGCCTTCGAGACTTGTCTTGTCCGGAACGGCAGATAGAAACTATGTATTCGTCAATTGGAAACGTATTTCAAGTGTTAGCAGCTATACGTTGAGCTTGCGCAAAACTACATTTTACGGAGCAACTTTGCGTTTCTGGAAGTTTCACGGTTTGCCGAATGAGGGTCAACGCCTGAAACTCAGTTCAACAGGTCGAAACCAGCGCGCCTGCATGCAGATTGGAACAAGTCCAGCCTCGAGGGCTTAATTTTGACGCCAAATCGAACATGTCGCTAGTCCCGAACCGATTCCGCATGAGGCGACCGAATACTCGGCTTTGCGATAGTCACCGTCATGACGCTACAATCGGAGCTGTTGAGTCGGTCCTGTGCTGATAGCTCTGACGAATGTTGTGCCAGTGAATCCGACTGTATAGGCAGTAAAGCGAGAACAGACACTGCGTGCGAGACTTGGACACACGAGTCGAGCTTCACGCTGTCGCCAACACATCACAGCTTTCGGTTTCTTTCAGTGTGATGCAAAAAGCGTTGTCCCTCGATTACGCTTCGTGTGTATATGTGGTGCCGCTGTAGCCCATGTGGTGGTTGTTCGTGCGACTAAATTGGATTAGACTAGGTTAGGTAAAATTAGTTCAGATTAAATCAGATTAGATAAGACAAGATTATATTGATCAGACTAGACTAGATTAAACAAGTTTATATTAGATCAGAGTAGACTAGATTAGACAAGATTATATCAGATCAGGCTAGACTGGATTAGACAAGATTATATTAGATCAAACTAGATTAGGTTAGACGAGATCATGTTACTTGTATGTTCGACTGGGGGCCAAAATTAGGATTTAGATACTTCTCTTGTCTGACACTTCAGACAGAACTTAGGCTTTGTCGCACTGAGTCGTGTTGCAAGTGATAGAAGCTGACAAGTACATTGTGCGCACTAAGAGCGAGCTTCTGGAATTCTGAAGGGAACCAAGCGAGGGTCAGTGCCTGACACTCAGTCAAGCGGGTCGAAGCCACGCCCCTGTATGGAGTTTCGGAGAAGTCAAGCCTCCTAGGCTTGATTTTGATGCTCAATCGAGCATGCCTTAGATCACACTAGATTAAGACGATATTATATCAGATTGGATTAGAACGGACGAGATTAGATTAGGCCAGGTTACACTAAATAAAACTAGCATTTAGACAATAGTTGGTCCAAAAGCCCTGCCTCCAGAGAGCAGTGCAAGGTCTAGGCCTTGGCTTACTCTGAAATGTTGTCGCTATGCTGAAATTCTTATGCATCGAAAGAAAGACTGCTATCGACGAGATTAGTCAGCAAATATAATTAACAATTATTTGCAAACCTACGTGTTATGTCAGTTACACGTGCGTTGCGTAAGATTACTTCAAGAAGATAATGTTTGAAAGCGGCTTATAAAGAGACGGAACGTGTTACAGAGTTGGTATCCGAAGCTAAGCAGGGTGATGCTCCCATGCAGTTCTTGTTCTTATTCAGGCAAATTTATATTTGTATTCCCATGACTAAAAAAAGAGGATATCAAACAAATTTAGAGACTTTATATATACTTTTTGTTAACCAGATATATAAGCCACATCAGTGACGCTAAAGGTATTTACCGTTCTAAGCTGCACTGGGAGAAAGGATGTATACTCAGAATTATATATTTTACATCATTTCCTCTGCAATAATAAAGACATAATCCGTATGAGATGGCAATGAGATTATTATTATTATTAATAAAGTTAATAATTAATGGGAGAAATTATAAGTATAGTCACAAGCATAAAAAAATAGAGAGCTCCTTCACGCACACTTTGGAAGTATGAAAAAAAAGAAAACAGAACCGTCTATATTTTTATGATGCTCATGCTAAGGTAGAAGTAACTTCTGTGGCGCACGTAAAGAGTCATTAGATAAAACAGTCAAAAAGGGTGCCAAGTCGTAAGCCAGGATAGACGTAAGCCTCATAATCTAGAACGTAGGCATTAGAGCTAAGTCATAGAAGCAATCCCAGGCATTAATGCATTCACGGAAGTCATGGACGCAGTCATGGACATTCATCCATCCATTCAAGGAAGTCATAGGCGTTAATCCACACATGTCACGGACCTTGTCACTAAGGAAAGTCTTAGGCATTAATGTAATGTAATGTAATGTCACCTACGTAGGTCATGAACGTCAGCCAAGGACGTACTGGAACAACGAACCTAGGGCTCCGCGAGGGTCACCGTATTACAAAAATTTGTACCGCAGCCACACTAAAAAAACACCCACGAACTAGAGCACTCTGAGAGCGCATACCTCCGCCAAGCGAGGCAACGGTAGCAAAAAATTCAAATTGACCTTGAAACCCTAATTTTCTTTGTATAAACTGAAAAATCTAATCATTTGTGCCTTTAGATAGTAACAATAGCTTGTGCAATTTTCTTGAAGATCCGTTCATAAATTTTTGAGTTATACTGCTAAGAAATGCTATGACAAACACGAGTCAAACACACAAACGAACGAACTGATCTGCACCAAAATTAAAAAATTTATGTCTTTTAACATTACTAATGACCCATATAAATTTCATGAAGATCCATTTATCATTTTTTGAGTTATTGTGCTAACAAGCGTAAAATTACAAACAGTGACAAACGAACGAACAAACGAACAGATCATTACCGAAATTTGATCATTTACTCTTTGTTATATACTTAACAATTCATGTTAATTTCATAAAATTCCATCCATAACTTTTTGAGTTATAGCATTGAGAAAACCAGGGCAGAGAAAGAAACAAATAAACAAACAAAAAACGGATGGACATATCTTCACTAAAATTTAAACATTGGTTCCTGCTTATATACTTAACAATCCCTGTAAATTTTGTCCAAATCGTTTCATATATTTTTGAGTTATCTTGGTGACAGACAGACAGATAGACAAACTGACAGACAAACACGACGAAAACATAACCTCCTTGGCGGAGGTAAATATGTGTGGGAACCGGTTTAAGGTGGTGCTAATAACAGCGCAAGCGACTAAGCACCTATAAGCCCAAAATTCTTGGCTTGTGACCCACAATATCAAAATTATGATCTGAGTTTTCTTGCCTCTCGGTTACCACGGAGCTTACCGCTCTACTCGATAGTTGTCGTTTTCGGGACTCGTCAGATAATAATAATTAGCTTTTATTGCCTCATTTCGGGCTACGCTAAGAGTTGCTTAGCGGAGCTGGGAAACGGCCTTTAGTGGTCTATTTTTTTTTTTTTTTCTTGACCGCTCTACAGCCTTTTTTTTTAGGTTTTACAGCCACTGATCCTGACTCAATGAATTGGGCCTTGCGACCCTTTCAGTTAGTGCAATAATGATAGCGCTGCAGGGGTTTTTCAGCGGGCCCGAAGATTAGCTTTTCTCAACTTTAAGGTGAGTTTTGTTGTCGAAGATGGTAGATTAGGGTTTAAACTTTTGGCCTGAAGACGGGCGTCTGGCTGTAACTGCTCAAAAAATGACTGACAGAAAATTGGCCGATGATACAAAGGCGCCCAGCTCTGTGTAACACGTATCGATAACCCCATTCGGGGATGTTATTACAACACGCCCAAGTACCCTTTGGAGACTTCATTAATGAATGAACAGCACAACTGGAGCGCAAATAGCGTGAGTGCAGTAACCCTTATTCAAATACTTTACTCAGGGTTACCTCGCATGTCCTCGCAGTCTACCCTTTAGGCTTGCATTGAAGCGCTTTTTCTTCTGTTTCGCGGTCCTTCCTCGTTCGTTGCTCCATAATCCGGAACTGCTTCCGAAAACATCGCTGATATTTCCTCCAAAGTTTTGCCTTTTGTTTCTTTGACGACGAAGATGGAGAAGAGCAGAGCCAGGAGGCACGTGGCGGTGTAGACAGCGTAGAACCCATAGCTGTGCAGAGCTTCCTGTGGGGACCACGCGGTTAATGGTGGCTCCAGCTGTGTTCACACTATGTTTTTTTTCTCCATTCATAGTAGAAAGTAATCAAATGATTGATTGTTTTTCCTGCAAAATAAAACTGCATGTCTGCTGGGGATTTTAGCTACAATGTTGACCATTACGTTAGCTGGCTTTGCAAGTATCACTGGTTAAGTTTTGGAAAACTTTTCACTTAAGGGTGAATTATAACTAAGAATGTTGTGCATTTTTTTCTGTAGCTTACAAGGAAGCAATAAGACATTCGAACTCTGACGGCGTCAAAAGACCATAGTGCGAACCCGCCTGCAGTGGAGAGATTAAGAAAATTTCTAACATTAGGAAATTTTTAACGGACCCAAACAGAATATCGGCCGGGTAGCTTCAGATTTTAATACCTAACTGTAAATCAGACTATGGGGCGGCCAAAAATTTCGTTAGGGGATTTGTTCATCCAAGAGTCAATTAATTCCTTATTATATGAATTGAACTTCATTATTTCTCTTTTGGTAAGTTGCTTTTCAAAGAATGAAACCATCTTCTACCCTCATTTGCTAGATGTTAGTGTTGGCCACTCATGCGTAAATTACGGAAGGTCGAGCCCGTTCATCAGACTGATGAGTTTTACGATGCTTGGTCTGCAGAATCAGCATATATATATATATATTAAAAGAATAGAACTGCCTCAGTTTTTATGCTAGAATAAAAACAAAGACAGTTTTGGAATCCTTGGAAGNCTATTATTTTTTAGTCTGAAAATGTAGATTTTTCAATAGAGGCAATTTTATGTTTTTTTTTTTTTTGTTATAAAATGCAGTATTTCCAAAGGAAATGCCCTTGGCATGTTTCATTTATAGTACATTCCCACCTACAAATATCTAACATTCGTCACATACAAATAAAATTGTAAAATTATTATGTATTAGATGAATAAATAATGAAAATTGTATTACATAAATTTTTTATTTTGTATTTTTTGTCTAATCTTTCTGAATTTTCCCTCAGGTAGTTTTCCCAAAAGAAAAGTTTTCACATAATGTGTAAAATTAAAAAAAAAAACTTTTTATTCCTGTAACTTTTTCCGTTTAGGCCTTAGTTTTTTTTATATAGATTTAATATATATATAAATATTTTTTTAAGGAATAGAACTGCCTCAGTTTTTATGCTAGAATAAAAACAAAGACTGTTTTGGAATCCTTGAAAAATTCCCCACAACAATTACGTTTTCTTTAAATTCTTTTCTTTTTCGTTTTCTATTGACGTCACATTTTAGATGGGTGACTGTCTAATCTTTCCGAATTTTCCCTCAGGTAGCTTTCCCATAAAAAAATTTATATATATATATATATCATTGTTATGAGGGTACTTACCATACGTAGCTATGTTGTTGTAGTAAGTGTTATCGCTAACTAAATATATCTATCTCTATATATAAAGTTTCCATATATATTTTTTATTGTCTAACAGCAGCAGCAAAAGAAAAGGAAAATTTGGACCCCCTGTGGACCCATTCCCCCCACCCTATTTTTGGGGGGGGTTCTAGTGCCGCTAGCCAGCCCCTTAGAAATTTGGTATGCAATAGCCTTTGGTATACTGATGATTTTGCAGCAAAAAAAAAAAAAAGGCAAATTTGGACCTCCTGCGGACCCATTTCTCCCCATTTTGAGGGGGTTCTAGCGCCGCTAGCCCCCTAAGAATTTGGGACGTTATAGTCCCATACCTGAGGACACTTTTTGAGCATAAAACAGAAAATTGATAATTTTGATCATATTCGCCGGGACGACCCCCTTAAGGTACTCGTGGCTATTTCAACAATAACATTAAGGTACTCGTGGCTATTTCAACAGTAACATTAAGGTACTTGCAGCTATTTCAATAATTACATTAAGGTAGTCGTAACTATTATGACAATAACATTAAGGTAGTCGTAGCTATTTCAACAATAACATCAAGGTACTCGTAGTTATTTCAACAATAACGCTAAGGTAGCAGCAACTGCTATGGTGTATCAACTCTGACACTCACACTCAGGTAGTCGTAAGACAACACCGTTACGAACGATCCCAAGTTGAAAGCTACTTGGGCGAAGCCTGTGGCCGTCTCCCGCACCTCTGGTGGCAGCATTTCGCCTGGGGACAAACAATTAACAATTCGAACATGAAAATAACGACGCATAGAAATACCAAAGAAGAGTGTTGCCATTGTAATTCTCCAGATGGCCAATGCCGAGGCTACATTATAAAGTGAAAGCCGGAAGCCAATGCACACGTGGAAAGTAGATACGTAAGCTGAATGAAGCGTGAGCTGAACATATATATATATATATATATACGCTCATAAGTTGTGCGTACAATTGCACAGTGTGGCCTCGGCATGGTATGATTTCTTTACTTAATACAAAACACTACATAACTTACTGATCAAAAGTATATTTAGCGAACGTTAAATGTTTAAAGGGTTATTCTGTACGATTTTCTCTTTAGATGGTCGAAACTTATTGAAAGTACGCTATGAAACTTTAGTGCGTAGAATTATTTCACAAGTTCAGTTTGACATAACGTGAGTTGTTTTATTTCATTGCAACAGGGATATGCACATTATCGGAAATCAAAGGAATGTTCGGATGGTCACAGAGAACCGCAGTGAATATCGGAAATCAAAGGAATTATTCGGATGGTCACAGGGAACCGCAGTGAATATCGGAAATCAAAGGAATTACTGTATTCGGATGGTCACAGGGAACCTCAGTGGATATCGGAAATCAAAGGAATTATTGTATTCGGATGGTCACAGGGAACCTCAGTGGATATCGGAAATCAAAGGAATTATTGTATTCGGATGGTCACAGGGAACCTCAGCGGATATCGGACATCAAAGGAATTACTGTATTCGGATGGTCAGAGGGAACCGCAATGGATATCGGAAAAGCGCCTAAAAATAACCGAATGGAATACAGCCAGGTGATGCCCTCCCTCCCCCCGGCAGGCTGGAAGTTTGTCCATATAAAATTGACAATAGTATTTGGAGATATTGTCAGCAGCAAATGGGTTGAACTTATGTCTTATACTGGTATCTGGAGATACCGTTAATGGCGAAAAGGTCTACATAAATCTCTCTGCGACAAGACCAATGGCGGAATAGTTAAATGTACGAGCATAACGGTATATGGAGATACTAGCAGTAGTTAAACGATACTGTTGGTATTATAGTATCAGGAGATACCATCAGTAGATAAGTGGTTCAATTGGTACTGTTATCTGAAGATATTAATCTATATCGAAGAGGATGAACTCACCCACAAGTANTCAATATCAATATGCAATAATTCATGAACACCGAAAATATACCTGAGTTTGTGCCTTTTAGTGCCCAAAAAGAAAAAAAAATGAATGTATTTACTGATGTATTTAAATACATTTATGTATTTAAGTATTTAGTATTTAAATACATTTCAAAAATGTATTTAATATTTAGTATTTAATTACATTTTGCGGATGTATTTAGTATTTAGTATTTAAATACTTTGATGTATTTAGTGCCCATCACTGAGTGTGATGCAAAAAGCGTTGTCCCTCGATGACGCTTCGTGTGTATTTGTGGTGCCGCTGTAGCCCATGTGGTGGCTGCTCGTGCGACTAAATTGGATTAGACTAGATTAGGTTAAATTAGTCGAGATTAAATCAGATTAGATCAGATTAGATTAGACAAGATTATATTAGATCAGACTAGATTAGACAAGTTTATATTAGATCAGAGTAGACTAGATTAGACAAGATTAAATCAGATCAGGCTAGACTGGATTAGACAAGATTATATTAGATCAGACTAGTTTAGGTTAGTCGAGATCATGTTACGTGTATGTTCGACTGGGAGTCAAAATTAGGCTTTAGAAACTTCTCTTGTCTGACACTTCAGACAGAACTTAGGCTTTGTCGCACTGAGTCGTGTTGCAAGTGATAGAAGCTGACAGCTCCATTTTGCGCACTAAGAGCGAGCTTATGGAATTCTTAAGGGAACCAAGCGAGGGTCAGTGCCTGACACTCAGTCAAGCGGGTCGAAGCCAGCGCACCTGCGTGAAGTTTCGGAGAAATCAAGCCTCGTAGGCTTGATTTTGATGCTCAGTCGAGCATGCCTTAGATCACACCAGAATGAGACGAGATTATATCAGAGTGGATTAGAACGGACGAGATTAGATTAGGCCAGGTTACACTAAATAAAATTAGCATATAGACAATAGTTGGTCCAAAAGCCCTGCCTCCAGAGAGCAGTGCAAGGTCTAGGCCTTGGTTAACTCTGAAATGTTGTCGCTATTCTGAAATTCATATGCATCGAAAAAAACTGCTATCGACGAGATTAGTCAGCAAATATAATTAAAAATTATTTGCAAACCTACGTGTTATGTCAATTACAATATACACGTGCGTTGCGTAAGATTACTCCAAGAAGATAATGTTCAAAAGCGGCTTATAAAGAGACGGGACGTGTTACAGAGTTGGTATCCAAAGCTAAGCAGGGTGATGCTCCCATGCAGTTCTTGTTCTTATTCCGGCAAATTTATATTTGTATTCCCATGACTTCCGAATGAAATGTATTAGAACAAAAAGAGGATATCAAACAAATTTAGAGATTTTATATATACTTTTTGTTCACCAGATATATAAGCCACATCAGTTACGCTATATAAAGGTATTTACCATTCTAAGCTACACTGGGAGAAAGGATGTATACTCAGAATAAAGTTAATAATTAATGGGAGAAATTATAAGCATAGTCACAAGCATAAAAAAAAGAGCTCCTTCACGCACACTTTGAAAGTATGACAAAAAAGAAAAAAAGTACCGTCTCTATTGTTATGATGCTCGTGCTAAGATAGCAGCAACTTCTGTGCACACGTAGAGAGTCATTAGATAAAGCAGTCAAAAAGGGTGCCAAGTCGTAAGCCAGGATAGACGTAAGCCTCATAATCAAGAACGTAGGCATTGGAGCTTAGTCATAGAAGCAATCCCAGGCATTAATGCATTCACGGAAGTCATGGACGCAGTCATGGACATTCATTCATCCATTCAAGGAAGTCATTGACGTTAATCCACACATATCACGGACGTAGTCATTAAGGAAAGTCTTAGGCATTAATTCATTCAAGGAATTCTTGGACGTAAGTCAAGCATGTAATGTCACGTACGTAGGTCATGAACGTCAGCCAAGGACGTACTGGAACAACGAACCTAGGGCTCCACGAGTGTCACCGTATTACAAAAAAAAAATTTGTACCGCAGCCACACTAAAAAAACACCCACGAACTAGAGCACTCTGAGAGCGCATACCTCCGCCAAGCGAGGCAACGGTAGCAAAAAATTCAAATTGACCTTGAAACATAATTTTCTTTGTATAAACTGGAAAATCTAATCATTTTGTGCCTTTATATAGTAACAATAGCTTGTACAATTTTCTTGAAGATCCGTTCATAAATTTTTGAGTTATACTGCTAAGAAATGTTATGACAAACATGAATCAAACGGTGACCGGACATATGCGCACACGACAAATGCTCACAGTGACAAAAGCCCACTCGACAAAAGCTCACACGACAGATGCGCACACGACAAAACCTCACACAGACAAATGCGCACATTGACAAAACCGCACACGGCAAATGCCCACAAGACAAATGCGCACCTACTATTTTTTCGTTCTACTGCTTCTTAGATGGCGCTGCCCTGCTAATTGAAAGACTACGAATACAAAGAATTGCAAGAATCTTCTCCAGAGATTCTAGAACTATT
>LQNS02276499.1:2489979-2503749 GCA_001587735.2 Parhyale hawaiensis
CTCCATCGGTCTGTCGGGCGAGCTTCACTAGACCGTCTCTCTGTAAGCAGGGTTTTGGGCACCGTACCACCGGAGATCTCGCCTGAGAAGACCGCTTTTCCACGGGCGGCCCGCTCTACCCTATCGCAGCTACGCTCAGGCTTTTGCTATGCCCTTTTGTCTTACCGCTACAGGATCAGACAAGCAGACTTAGACTCCTGCCCCGAATGCCATAATTGCCCTCACACTGTGAACCACCTATTCGAATGCCCTGCTCATCCCACCTCTCTTTGGGACAATCCTTCATCTGTACTTCACTTCCTGCGCTCTCTTCCTTCCTTTTCATACCTTCCGCCACTTGCTCGACCCCCTCTGTAGCCTCCCCCTGCATAACTACAACAACATTAGTAGTGTCAGTCTCAAGCTGCAGCTCTGTGATATATTATCTGTTTCAGCTTCACTCGTGCACTACCAATTTACCTTCATCTACAGTTAAACATATACATATATTGTCATCTATAGAATGCCAGTTTGTTTTGTTGATTTTATTGACAGCGGCTCGGTTTCACTAGCAGCAATACCCGGGTTCGAGTCTCCGACTGTTAAGGCGCTGGCAACGGAATTACAAAGTATGGAACAATGCGGCAGCGAGAGGAGAGGGATTTTCAAAACTGAGTCTGGCCACAGACTACTTCTCCTACTCTTCTCGCTCCAAGATTTGCAAAATTCTAGATTTAGCACACAAAGAAAACTTCGTTAGTTGTATTCACTTTACGAGCAGATGAAAGTTAGCTGAAATTATCCCGAATAAGAAAATTAAAGGCGCTTGTTGGACATTATCTGGTCCAGCACGTATAAATACTGGTTGAATATCCATGAATTTCCAATAGGGATGTAGCAAAAGTGCCCAAATCAAAGGCTATCTTATTTGGGCAAAGCTGTCGACAGTCGAGGTTGGGTTTCCTAAATCTTCGGGTACATATAATTCATGCAATAATTCATATTAATACCATAATTAATATAAACAGCTCTGTGCGCTACGTTATCACTTCATTTTGAGCTTGAAAAATGAGGTCTATAAACTGATAAAATAGAGTGACTAGGTGCTCGGTAAAAAGCTAGTTGTGTGACTCACCCCAAAGATGGTGCTGAGGTTGCATGTCAGCATACCAATGCCGCTGAGCTGACACAAGAGTGATGTGACCAGCACGATGATGAGAGGCTTGTGGATGTAAGGCTTCCGTAGATCTGACACCACAAATTTCCTTTCCTTAGCTACTCTTTGCGCCTCTTTCACTGCCACAATTTCTTTCTCGATGTCGTATTCGGGACCTGAAATTAACCCCTTAACGGATTAATATTTCTTGCTTAATGTTTCTATGTTTTATAGAATAGAATTAAAGTTTAAGTTGTTTAAATACCATATTATCCTTGTTTTGAATTCTCAAATACATGTAGTTTATTATTTATCTAACATGATAGGAACAAGAATAACTGATCAGTTTTTGGTCTATATTGAGTTAACTCGTGGCTTCTTAGTGATCTTTACCAAGGTAACTCGTTATAGATTCGAGTTAACTCGGAGATGACTTTATTTAAATGTTTTCAGCCCTAGAAACCACGAGTTAGCTCGTTATAGACTCGAGTTAACTCGGAGATGACTTTATTTAGATGTTTTCAGCCCTAGAAACCACGAGTTAACTCGTTAAAGTACCAAATAAGCACGGAAAGCGCCCACGACTTAACTAGGGCCAATTACAGAAATGAAAAATATTGATATCCGAGTTAACTCGGGATAATACGTTTAGGGATTATTACACATATATACGCCAACTTTTTCTCCAATAATTTTTTTTTTTTTGTGGTGCAATGCCCAGAAATATGCCAGTGTGAGAAGAAAATCGTTTTCTATAACGAAAATTATTCGTAATTCCTTCAGGCATACATGGTTTTCAGTTTCGGTGGTGAATATCTTTGTGTGTATCATCTGCAGGCGTCGCAAATCTGAAACTTACGCTTATTATTACTGCAGGCAATATTTTCACTTTTGTTAGTAATTGGAAAATACCTATTAGGGTATTTTTTATTTTAATTTGTTTATAGTATGAAGTTAGTGTCCTAAATGCAGGTTACTGAACAGTATATTATTTGTAGGAGAGCTATGTGAAATCCAAATTATAAATGACGTTCAAGAAAACATGCATTTGCAAAGACAACTCTACGGAAACTTGAACCAGGATGTAAGTGCGACCAACAAAATAAATTTCTGCACGTGTTTAACGAACATATTACTAGGTCCTTACAGGGTTAAGACGCTGTAGGGTGCACAGGAACTCACTCATTAATGAATATACTTTGGCAGTTTAAAATCCAGCGTCTGAATCAACTCAATTAAAAAAAGACAATTAAGAATCCAAAGTCTGAATCAACTCAATTAAAATTTGGCAATTATAAACTCAGCGTTTGAATCAACTCAATTAAAAATTGGCAATTAAAAACTCAGCGTTTGAATCAACTCAATTAAAAATTGGCAATTAAAAATTCAGCGTCTGGATCAACTCAATCTGAAACACATAGAATTTGTTTCACGAATAATGTAACTCAAAAAAATTTCCACCAACAGTACCTCTGAAGAACTGAAGTGTGGACCTGGCTTTAGTTTCGTCACCAATGAGGAGTAAGTAAGCCGGAGACTCCGGGCAGAAGAATATGCTGACGGCAAACATGGCTACAGGCAGACAGCAGCAGAGAGCCAGCACTTGCCACTGTACGTATGCACCGACCACCATCGCCAGCAGCACGCCCAGCACCAGGAACAGCTCGTAAAAACTACCTGAAAGAACCATAAGAATCAAAACATCCCGCCAAATGATAATGAAAAATTAGTTGGTTGCTTGCTTAGTTTCTCTCTAGCTTGGGTACTGAACTTCACTTCCTTCCCACATTAAAACGTTATTCGTTCTGAGCTCATGGTACTAAAATGAGCAGAAGAGCAGCGAAGAAAAGTAAGAAAAAAAATTTTTCAGAGTAGAACCAGGGAAAAAAATTTTCTGAGTACAACCAGGGAAAAAAAATTTTCAGAGTACAACCAGGGAAAAATTTTCAGAGTAGAACCAGGGAAAAACTTGGCTGCGTTGAAATAATTATTTTCTGCTGTTATTTTATGATCACCCATTCCTTTAGCTCATATTATTTTTGTACCCGTCGTTCCTTTCATTTGTTCGTCCGTAAGTCCGTCCGTCCGTCTGCGCGTTACGCACTCACTGTTGTATAGACGTAGAGGAAGATAGTGAATCAGTGATACGGGTCCGAGAACTCTAGGAGCCCGTTTAAGCTATAACCAGCTATAGTTAACACCTTTAACACTTTTATTGCTCTCACTTTAAAACAATCATCAACAATGGCAGCAGAATATCCTAATCGTAGGTGGAGAAAGTGCCCACTCCAAAATTCACAGAACTTATGGGGCCTAAAAAAAATACATAGCATATATAACTCGTTCTAAAAATGTCAAAATATATCTGTCGTGACCCTATTTCGAGTTGATATAACTCTAAGACTTTGCAGAATTATCTATTTACAATTAAAACGACTATACTATCAGCATGAAACCGACCATTAGTTAGTTGTCTGGCACTATTCAGGTACATAAATTATTCAGGTACATAAATTTTCTCTATGAGCCTCTATAAGATATAAGCACAATATAGCTTGCTATTATACACAGTAAGGAGTAGGTAANCTCGTTATAGACTCGAGTTAACTCGGAGATGACTTTATTTAGATGTTTTCAGCCCTACAAACTACGAGTTAGCTCGTTATAGACTCGAGTTAACTCGGAGATGACTTTATTTAGATGTTTTCAGCCCTAGAAACCACGAGTTAACTCGTTGAAGTACCAAATAAGCACGGAAAGCGCCCACGACTTAACTAGGGCCAATTACAGAAATGAAAAATATTGATATCCAAGTTAACTCGGGATTATACGTTTAGGGATTATTACACATATATACGCCAACTTTTTCTCCAATAAATTTTTTTTTTTTTTTTTTTGTGCTGCAATGCCCAGAAAGATGCCAGTGTGAGAAGAAAATCCTTTCCTATAACGAAAATTATTCGTAATTCTTTCAGGCATACATGGTTTTCAGTTTCGGTGGTGAATATCTTTGTGTGTATCATCTGCAGGCATCGCAAATCTGAAACTTACGCTTATTATTACTGCAGGCAATATTTTCACTTTTGTTAGTAATTGGAAAATACCTATTAGGGTATTTTTTATTTTAATTTGTTTATAGTATTAAGTTAGTGTCCTAAATGCAGGTTACTGAACAGTATATTATTTGTAGGAGAGCTATGTGAAATCCAATTTATCAATGACGTTCAAGAAAACATGCATTTGCAACGACAACTCTACGGAAACTTGAACCAGGATGTAAGTGCGACCAACAAAATAAGTTTCTGCACGTGTTTTACGGACATTTTACTAGGTCCTTACAGGGTTAAGACGCTGTAGGGTGCACAGGAACTCACTCATTAATGAATGTACTTTGGCAGTTTAAAATCCAGCGTCTGAATCAACTCAATTAAAAATTGGCAATTAAAAACTCAGCGTTTGAATCAACTCAATTAAAAATTGGCAATTAAAAATTCAGCGTCTGGATCAACTCAATCTGAAACACATGGAATTTGTGTCACGAATAATGTAACTCAAAAAAATTTCCACCAACAGTACCTCTGAAGAACTGAAGTGTGGACCTGGCTTTAGTTTCGTCACCAATGAGGAGCAAGTAAGCCGGAGACTCCGGGCAGAAGAATATGCTGACGGCAAACATGGCTACAGGCAGACAGCAGCAGAGAGCCAGTACTTGCCACTGTACGTATGCTCCGACCACCATCGCCAGCAGCACGCCCAGCACCAGGAACAGCTCGTAAAAACTACCTGAAAGAACCATAAGAATCAAAACATCCCGCCAAATGATAAAGAAAAATTAGTTGGTTGCTTGCTCAGTTTCTCTCTAGCTTGGGTACTGAACTTCACTTCTTTCCCACATTTAAACGTTATTCGTTCTGAGCTCATGGTACTAAAATGAGCAGAAGAGCAGCGAAGAAAAGTAAGAAAAAAAAATTTTTCAGAGTAGAGCAAGGGAAAAAAATTTTCAGAGTACAGCCAGGGAAAAAAAATTTTCAGAGTACAACCAGGGAAAAAAATTTTCAGAGTAGAACCAGGGAAAAACTTGGCTGCGTTGAAATAATTATTTTCTGCTGTTATTTTATGACCACCCATTCCTTTAGCTCATATTATTTTTGTACCCGTCGTTCCTTTCATTTGTTCGTTCGTCCGTCCGTCTGCGCGTTACGCACTCACTGTTGCATAGACGTAGAGGAAGATAGTGAATCAGTGATACGGGTCCGATAACTCTAGGAGCCCGTTTAAGCTATAACCAGCTATAGTTAACACCTTTAACACCTTTATTGCTCTCACTTTAAAACAATCATCAACAATGGCAGTAGAATATCCTAATCGTGGGTGGAGAACGTGCCCACTCGAAAATTCACAGAACTTATGGGGCCTAAAAAAAAATACATAGCATATAACTCGTTCTAGAAATGTCAAAATATATCTGTCGTGACCCTATTTCGAGTTTATATAACTCTAAGACTTCGCAGAATTATCTATTTACAATTAAAACGACTATACTATCAGCATGAAACCGACCATTAGTTAGTTATCTGGCACTATTCAGGTACATAAATTTTCTCTATGAGCCTCTATAAGATATAAGCACAATATAGCTCGCTATTATACACAGTAAGGAGTAGGTAAGATATTTGTTCTCAATTATTATTACACGATTCCGGCCTAGTAATAAGTCACTCACATTCGGTCTATCATAATATAGTAATCACTACTGTACTGGTGTGGGAATCAACCTGTAGAAGGAACTGTTCTATCGGGACGGAGCTCTGATGCGATTCCCTACTTTGATTCAAGTAGGTAGAGAAGAGCAAGAAATGTCAGCTACCACACTGCCTGACCAAGCACCTGACCCTGAGTTCTCTGAACATCACGAGCACAATATCCCAGTATGTCACCCTCTTAGACGAAATTTCAACCATAAGTGTCTAGGTAATATCAGTAAAAAGTATAAGAAGAGAGGACAGTTATAGATACCGTACCGATTACAATACTATGCTCTCTACCGTTATATCGGTTCTCCATATTGCGCCAGCACGAGCGCTTTGTATCTAACTTTAAAAGTGTGATCCGCCATTGGTTCTCAGAGGAAGTCTGGTAGTTCGTTGTATCGTTTTACACTTTGATATATAGTGGAACGTTTTTCAACTTCCAACCTGCTTACAGGTAGTATAAACCTGAACTCACGCGTATGATACTCGTGTCCTATAGAGTTGTTCAAACAGTTGAGTATCATTATACACTGCGCCTCTCAAAAATTTCAAAGCATAATAAGCGTAAGCATCAGACAGTTTGAGGAGCTGCAGTTCATTATACATGCGGTCGACAGACATTAGTGGTACATTATTATGGTCCCGTTTTACATTCAACATGACTCTAAGCACAACATTAATTGATATGACAAGTGGCCTCAGGATATTAGCAGATGACCCTCCTCAAACAAAAATACCGTGAGTCAGGTGAGGGTAGATCAATGCATAGTACAACATCACTGCTGATCTCCGAGTCAAATACCTGCCAACAGCCCGAATAGCCCCTCCAGCTTTTGCAACCTTATAACATACAGCATAAATGTGATTAGAGAAGTTGTGGCTTGAATCGATGTATACGCCCAAGTACTTGAGCTCGTCGCTACCCACTCTAATTTGCAGTCATTAAAGAAAACATCAGGTAAATTTGGAGGTGGGCGCGAGGTGAAGAGCATCAACTTCGTCAAACTAGCGTTAGGAGTTAATCTATTGACATATAGCCATTCTAGTAAGTGCACAACCTGAGTACTTAATCGTTCTATTGCGTGATCAAAAGAAGAATCATTCAAGTAAAAGACGGCGTCGTCTGCAAATAAGATTGTTTTTGTCCCAGGCGATAAGGACGTCACATCGTTTATAAACAAATTAAAAAGTAGCGGACCAAGGACAGAGCCCTGGGGGGACTCCAATATCAATACTACCCTGCCTGGATTCATAACCCTTGACATATACATATTGTTTTCTGCTTGAGAGATAACTTCTGATGAGTTCATAGATATTGCCTCGTATTCCATAGTGAGTTAGCTTGCACAGGATAATGTTATGATCAACGGTATCGAATGCCTTTTTCAAGTCCAAGAATAAACATACCGTATAAGTTTTATGATGGAATGCAGGTAATAAGTCTGATATCAACTGAAATACTGCATGGTGCGTGCTCCTACCAATTCTAAAAGCGTATTGGTGAGGAGATCAAATATTATGTGAGTCAACAAACGCTGTTAGTCTGGAATGAATGACACCTTCAAAAAACCTGTTGAATATAGAGAGAGTCGATATTGGCCTATAGTTACAAAGGGCATTATGATAGATTAGAGTTCTGTGCAATTTCCACAGGCTCCTGTTGGCAGCATTAGAGAGTGTTGTGTGTTAATATGTATGTGCATGTCTCATCTGTTTTGCATATCTAGCTTGATATTAATGGCTGTGCTTGTTTGTTGTTACCAATAAAGCATTGATAATTGTTGCTCTTTGTTGATTCGAAAAAATTGTTATCAATATTGACGATCGATGCACATCTTAAGTTAGGCTAGACTACGTTATAACTAACTATAAATTGCAGCGGATCATGATTCCACCCCCCCCCCGGAAACGGGAATTTTTTAGTATTTCATTAGGGAAAAATAAGATTTTAAAATAAAATATCTAGAAAAGTACGCATCTTACCAAAAAATGACCATTAATAAAATCGTCTTAGAATGTTGTATTCAACGTAAACATGATAAAAAAAAATCAATATCTAATACGTCAAGATTGACCGCAAAATTACAATTACAGTATAGTGTAGCATCCACTTGTATTTCGTATTACTAAGTCACATACAGCACTACAAAATATGTACTCCTTCAGCTCGCCTTACTAGTTTCCGGTTCCTTCGCAAAGCATTGCACACAATCCTGTTGAAGTACCGTACGCATAACACTAGCTGCATGAGGTATCTATCGTAGCCTACCGTTAGTCACGGTCCTTCTAAAGTATTTACATTTTACTACAAATGCTGTCAAGAACAGCAGATTTCCATATATTTGTGTATTAAGTGAGCCTCCCCAAAATGTTGAGAACCTAAAACTCTTCTCTTTTAAAATGTACAGCAAATGGGGAAAACGTTCTAGTGATATAAATTAGATATTGCTCTCGATAATTGGATAACAATCCGGGTCGCCAATACTATTTTATTCTTCTATTCAAGTTACGCAAGTTGTCGGACTCACCAAATTAATAAGCAGGAGACCCAACTCATGCACTTTGAGAGCTTCTTTGAGAAACGTGTGTAAACAAAGAGGTAACTAGAACACTCTGAGAGCGCATACCTCCGCCAAGCGAGGCAACGGTAGCAAAAATTCAAATTGCCTCAGAAGAAATAATTTTCTTTGTATAAACTCCAAAATTTAATCATTTGTGCCTTTTGATAGTAATAACAGGTTGTGCAATTTTCTTGAAGATCCGTTCATAACTTTTTGGGGCATAATGCTAACAAACGTTATGACGAACATGAATCAAACATACAAACGAACAAACCGATCTGCACCAAAATTCTATCATATTTGTCTTATAACATTACTAACAACCCCTATAAATTTCATAAAGATCCATTCTATATTTTTGAGTTGTTGTGCTAACAAGCATAAAATTAAAAACAGTGACAAACGAACGAACGAGCAAACGGATGACTACCAAAATTTAGTCATTCACTCTTTGTTATATACCTAACAACTCATGTTAATTTCATAAAAATCCATCTATAAATTTTTGAGTGATGGCATTGAGAAAACTGATACAAACAAACAAACGGATACACATATCTTCACCAAAAGTTAATCATCTGTTCCTCCTAACATACCTAACAATCTCTGTAAATTTCGTCCATATCGGTTCATAACTTTTTGAATTATCTTGGTGACAGACAGAGAGACGGACAAACACGACGAAAACATAACCTCCTTGGCGGAGGTAAATATTAAGTGTCATGCCTTAAAGCCTTGCACGATAAGTGATTCTGCGTTCAGGAAACTATGGAAGGGCAGGCAGCAAACAGAGCGTGAAGTGTGTGTACAGAAAAATTAGGTTGAGAGGGAAATACAGTCGCTCATGACAAAGCATAGCTCGGAGGACAAAAATAGTATGAGCAGCTTATCCGCGATACACCAGGCAGGAAACGTGTCAAGTGTTTCGAGGAGAAAATACTTGGTTTCTAAAAGCACAAATGTTACTTCTATGGTAAAGATGGGTGGTAGCTTGGTTTGAGAGAGGGTTGACCGATAAGTGTTCAGGATGTCATCCTGGGAAATATAATTTGAGGGAACGCTAGCCGATAAGATCCTCACAGTAGAGGATACGTGCATGCAGGAGGGGGACGTTGTAAGATGGAAAACTCGCATTGGCTGATGTGTGCGGGGGTTCAGCCCGATCTTGTCGAGGGCTCAGTCCTGTACGATCTTAGGTAGCCAGTCCCCGCCTGAGGTCGGCACGATTGCGGCTCCACTCGAACTTGAACTTATCAGCCCTATGTTAAGTGCTGATTTTTCGCAGCGCCTATATTTGCAAGTCTGAATCATTGTTCGTCATCATGTCGAATCCATTTCCCCAAATATAGGAACAGAGGGGTCAATGAAACATCAATTAACCCTTCCAATACTCAAATGGCAAGAAGCGCTCATTTAGAACGAAGCCCACTCGTTCTCAGAACAGGCAGCAGCGATCTTACATATAACGTTAACAGGACAAACCGTGCGCATGACCCTGCTTGATATATCGTGGGCATAATACTACTGGAAGTACCGGGCTCAAAATGCTGCTAAAGGTACCATGCGCATGACACCTATTTACTAGCGTGCGCATAACACTGTTTTAGATACCGAGCGAATAATATTAAAAAAGAACATGGAGTTTGCTAAGCAGCACTCAGGCGTTTCACGCATTGTTGACATCGCCTGATGTATACAATTGATGATAAGCTTGTAGTTTTCACATCGCCTACTTCAGTCGCTCTCATTCTTTACATCATTGTTTTGGTTTTTTGTTCGTTTGACACCGCGTGCTTACAACATTCTGGGTACTACATTCTGCTGCTGGGTACTGCGACTACACTTACTCATCTGGGGCCAGTGGGCCTATACCCGCAGCACAAACCAGTGCATGTGGGTTTCCCGGGTGAGGGTGTGGTCTAAGTTGGCTTTACCTTTACTTTACTAAATTCGCAGTAATCATCCAAACATTATCGTTTGAAACATATCTTACTACCAGATTGTGCTACCTTCCTGTGATGGTTTTTCCCCGTATGAATACAGTAGCACAAAAGCCTCTTGTAGTAAAATAACAAAGCCTGGTGTGAATAGAAATAAATTTTAAATAATTTAAATATTAATGAGACCGCAACAGAGTTGAATTATTCCAACGTTAATAGGATACAATAGGGGTAAATATTTCAAATGTTATGAGATCAAAATAAGGATAAATAACATAAACGTTAATGAGATGAAAAGAGGGTTAAAACCAAATGTCAGTGCGATCGAAATTTGGTTAAATAATCCAGGCGTTCATGAAACCCAATAAGGTTAGATAATCCATATATCGGAGAGACCATAGAACAATTTAAACAAACACTCAAATTAATAAACAACTACTTCTTTCATAATTAGGAAAAAAGGCTTAAAGTGCATGCCATTCAGTGTCTGTAACAATGCAGCAGGAAATATGCTGCTAAGAAGCATTGCATTAGTTACAAGAAATTAAGTGAATGTATAGTGGGTGCCGTCCAAGTGGAGACCTATCATTAACATGACGGAAAACGTTGTTTATAGTCTCGCAAGCTACTGTATGTTTCACAAAAGACTTGTGGCCTCCAATTGAACCCTTTACTGACGCTGTAGTTAACTATACGTACGAGACACGCACCAAATCAGCTAATTATAGCTACATGTACCAAGTACAGCTATTTACACCGACCAGAACGCACCAGTTAGAGCTATTTATATGAACCCGCACCAAATATGCAGCAAGTACAGCTTTAGCTAAACACACCAGATGCGCACCACCTACAGTAATTTACATGCACCAGATACGCACCAAGTACTCCCCGTATTTCAGCAGAGGAGATCTCGCCCACATAAGCGTTGCCGGCGGCCCCGTTAACACCAAGGAAGACGCCTGTCAGCACACGGGCGGTGAGCAGCAACGGGAAGTTGGTGCCAAGCCCTAGCCAGAGCAGCAATATTGCACTTAACAGTATTTCAAAAATTTTATCTAGCAGCATTCCAGTACAAATTATAAAATACTATAGGTCAAATAGGTATTACCAACGCCCAAACCAAGTAAAGATAAAGCCGGCTTGACTGCACACCCGAACTAGGAAACGCACATGCACTTAAATTGTTCTTACAGCAGGTAATGTCCCATTTGGCACAGTATAGTGCACGGCTGCAGTCGACTACAGATTGTCAGGGCCATGGCATTATATTGACGGAAGACCCGATTGACAGCTGCGCCCCCCGACCCTAAGTCCAGTGTCTTCACAATGTCTACGAGTGACAGAATTGCTGACACTGCACATTGGCGTGGGCTCCAACTCCCGGCGTCTCGATAATTCAGGGCAGTCACCAACCTTAGCACCGAACTATTGGGAGCATGGAGTGGAGTAGCTGAAGTGTAGTTTAAAGAAATATTCTTGGAGACTTTACGCACAGTTGATACCAGACGTTTTAGAGCTATGATGTTCCTCTATATTGTGACAATCTCCGCTTGATTCCCCGTTGTTGTATTCTGATATACCCAACATATGGCGCAGTGGTTTGGGGTGCTGCCGCACAGGTTGGCCATCCTTCGTGCTTCAGTGAAGATTTGTCCGCAGCACAAACTAGTGCACGAGCATTTTAATGAGGGTCAAGGCTGGATTAACTGGCAAACATGTGCCTAGGACACCAAGAGAAGAGGAGCACCACAGATTCATAGTTGATTGTCGTGTATTTCTAACATAAATGGTCACAACTGCTACAGCTGAACGCTCATTTCCTCAGCTGAAGCATATTGAAAATCCCGACAAAACAACAAGCAATAAGGCAAGCTCTATCACTACGTATTAAGTAAGGATGCGTTACGTAGTCGTGCCATGAGACGCGCCCGTCCAAAGGTCGAGTTTCCTCAGCTGTGCGTCTGCATGCGTTGATGTATCCATCTAAATATAGCTCATACAAAGGATTTTGAGTTATAATACCCTTCAAGTTTGAAGAGATGTCCGCAACTTAACTAACTGCACTTACTGAGCAAGCTGAATTGACTACTAACATTTTTACACGTTTTTTTTTTGTAAACTCGGATCTGCGTTTATGAGTGCTCGGCAAAATGTTCAGATGATGAACTGAGAAGACCAGCCTTTTTGGCTATATGATCAGTTATTAGTACTTAGTACTTATTAGTACTTAGTCAAAAACTTAACAGTTCATTTAAAAAATGTAGGGACAAATATTTCATTCTTGTGTGAAAGTGTACAAATATATACCAAATACTAGAGCACTCTGAGAGTGCATACCTCCGCCAAGCGAGGCAAAGGTAGCAAAAAATTTCAATTGGCTCTGAAATCATAATTTTCTTTGAATAAACTCTAAAATCAAATCATTTGTGTCTTTTGATAGTAATCACAGCTTGTGCAATTTTCTTGAAGATCCATTTATAACTTTTTGAGTTATACTGCTAACAAATGTTATGACAAACATGAGTCAAACATACAAACGAACAAACCGATCTGCACCAAAATTCAATCATTTATGTCTTTTAACATTACTAATTAGCCATATAAATTTCATAAAGATTCACTCATTATTTTTTGAGTTATTGTGCTAACAAGAATAACATTAATAACAGTGACGAACGAACAAACGGATCATTACCAAAATTTGGTCATTTACTCTGTGTTATATACCTAACAACTCATCTGAATTTCATAAAAATCCATCCATAACTTTTTGTGTTATGGCATTGAGAAAAATGAGGCAGACAAACAAACAAACAAACGGATGGACATATCTTCACCAATAGTTAATCATCTGTTTCTCCTAACATATCTAACAATACCTCTGAATTTCATCCAAATCGGTTCAGAAGTTTTTATGTTGGTGACAGACAGACAGAAAGGCAAACACGACGAAAACATAACCTCCTTGGCAGAGGTAATAATAATAATAATAATAATAATTAGCTTTTATTAGAAACACAATGGGCTCACAAAATATGCTTACAAGTACAAACAAAGTAGCTAAAATTCAACCTAGTAATTAGGCCCAGTCACAAATACTGGTGGCCACGTATAATGAGGATAAATAGATACACTCAGCCTACACCTGCAGTCTCGAATGGCATTGAGCAGCTCAATTTCAGACAGGAGATAGAAAGAACTCTTGACTGCATTGGAACAGAGAATTTAACAGATAATCGTTGTACAGTATGATTGAGACACCGCATTTCAGCTGGCCTGGCCTAGGGGCTTGTAACAATAATAATAATACAAGTTGCACGCAGAGCTCAGACCCCAGTATACCAACAGGCTCACATATAGTCCTACCGTACCTCGAGCAA
>LQNS02276499.1:2618518-2628805 GCA_001587735.2 Parhyale hawaiensis
TAAATATTAAATGAAAATGGTAATTGTCGCGGTTGAGATTCAACTATATAAGCTCTCGCACTTAGCTATTAACGTGGCAGGTTTCACTTTGAAAAATACAAAAATCCTTGCAATCTTCACTTTTTGAAGACCAAGTTTAAGCTTCATTTGGAGTTTCTGCGATATAGCAATAGCTATAGTCTAAATTTTTTCAGTGACTTGCTCCGACAGAACAGCACTGTTGGTAGCACCAGACCCGCGACAGCGCCCAACTGTGGGGCGTCTAAATGATAGTTTAGACCGTTTTGAGGTGTAACTCTCATGTATAGATAGATTAGGTGTTTTTGACTTTATTCACTTTATCTTTTTTTAATGTATTTCTGAATCTATTTTTAAATCTCTTTAGGCCCTAGGGCGCCTCCCTAGTAGCTCAGTGTCCCAGTACCATGCCTCCTCACTCTGTTACGACTCGCCCTACTGTCATCACCTCCATCGGTGCTCTGGTCCAAGCTGCTGCTCTGTGTTCACCTATCGATCTTAGAGCTTGGGAAACGCCCTTACTGAATATTAGTGCTCTAATACGGTTTTTCCTGTTTGGAAATGTGTTTTTACCGTTTTTAGTGATATTTTTTGGAGATTGTGTTGGTGTGTGGTCGGCCTAGGGCGCCGCCATCTTGGATCTCTAATCAATGTCTCCTTTGTGTTCATAAAGCCGGAGCAGCAATTTTGATGAAGACCAGTGACCAGTGATGGTGTTTTGTGCTTTTGTGATTTGAATTAAAGTTTCAGTAATTTGTTTTTCCTCGAATTAGGGGAAGTAATAATTGGTGGTCAGTCCTTGGTGGCGCTAACAATTCCAACAAGTATATTGTGTAGGCTACTTAAATACTTTGTGGTCAGTCCTAGTGGCCCTACCATAAACTGGGGCAAAAGTGAACAAATGCATTGTTGGCAATAAAAAATTTCTAAAAAATAGAAATAGTGCACTAGGTGGTGTCTACCTTATCTTGTATGTTTATTAGATATTATTTCATTTTAATATGTTAAACATGTATTAATGTGTGCGTTTCTGTTTTTTTTCAGGCATTTTCATTTTATGTCTTTTTTTTTACATGAACTGTAATACCAAATGCTAAGGTCTACAACAGACATATGGTCGGTCGTGGCCCTAACAATTCAATCCAGCTCAGCGATTCATTTAGGTGGTAGGCACTTGTGGCCTAAGAATTCCACCAAATGTATTGTTGCCCTCTTAGTGTCTAGGCCGTAGTGTCTTGCAATTCCACCAAATATTAATGGTGTGTAGGCCATAGTGCCTTGCATTTCCACCGAGCATAATTTGCCGCCATAGAGCGAACCCCTCCACTTAATGGGGGCTTAAAATTCCGCCTCAGAGCGGATTTCAGGCCGGGATGCCCTCCACTTTGTGGGAGGCTCTATTATCCAGCTAATAGTGAGTTTCTCCCACTATTGGAGAGTTCAGAGCTGGTTTCCCAAGAAAAGAGATGTTCACCAATAGTTGGAAGGCTCAAATCGGTCAGAGAATCGATCTGGGCCGATTCCAAGATGACGCCGGGATGCTGAGAAGCTGGCAGGTTTGGAAGTCCCGGAGCTAAAAAATATATATATATTTTAAATAAATCAAACAGAAAGAAATTGTAGAGTACACTCTTGCTCCCCTATGGGAGTAGTTACAGGAGTGCTCATCTGAATTGTGGCTAAGTCACCCCCCCCCCAAAAAAAAAAAAGTTGCAGGTTGACCCGACTTGAGCAGATTACAGGCTATTCAGGATTGAGTCGAAACTTCTCACCTTGAAAGGGCTGGGATGTGGTAATCTCAGGAAAAGAAGACCCATCCTTGGACTTGAACTAGAATAATGTCAACCGTGGTAGGTATGGTATGATACCACTGCCTGTGACAAATGAAACTTTTGTCTCAGAATGGGAGATCCCTTGAGACACAGGAAGATTCTCCTCAGATCATCGCGGACTTAGGTCCGGCAGACTACAGTTATTAGAGACTTAGTCGAACTCCTGGAAGTTCGATGATGGACTTAGCCTTAGAACAAGTGCATCCTGTTGGCCTTGCACTAGCACTCGTGGATTATCTGGCCCTAACTTCGGAATACTTCATTCTAAGTAGGCATAAAGGATACAATGTTACAGTCGGCAAGGGCCTTGTTCTTGGGACCTATTGAACTCTGCCCCAAAGATAGTAGCCTGGAGGTGCGGTGACTTTGCGTGAAAAATTTCCTCTGGAACCAATTAATCACATTTACATGTATTTCAGAGGGAAAAATTGGTTCGACACACAAACTTTCTGACTTACAAACATCCTCCTGGAATGGATTAAGTTCGTAAGTCGGGGTTCCACTGTACAGACCGTGACCTCAGACGGAAGTAAATATAGTTCGGTGAGAGACACGATGCACTGATATTTCACTAATGAAAATTTTGTGGTAGTAACTTCAGTTCCTACCTAGAAGGAATGGGTTCAACCCCTACCTACAACGACCAGAGACTGAAGATTGTGTGGGCAGCAGGGTTGCGGAGTCGGATGGTACAAGGTCCGACTTCGACTCCTGGCTCTCCAGAATTTCCGACTCCTAACTCCTGGCCCTCAAGATTTTCCGACTCCGACTCTTTGGTCCAACAAGCAGATATTTGATGTAAACATGAAACATGTCCAAATAATTTTTGCTAGTATATAGGCCTACACATATCAAGTTAAAGATGCTAGGTGTATTGTACATATACAGTGATATTTTGCATCATTTGGGACATTAAATTGACAACATGACATTAAAAAAATTTGGGTAAAATTTTTTGCGCCTGGTACATTATGTAAGGGGAGACCAGTTCTTCTGAAATTTGCATAGTATATGTATTTTTGAAAAAGAAGCACATTTTGCTTCTACAATATTTTTTTATTTATGCCTTAGTTTTTAAGATAATGGAAATATATATCTATGCATTTTTTCCTACATTTCAAAGGTATAGAACTCAATGAGTTTTCATGCTGCTATAAAAACAATGACAGTTTTGGAATCCTTGAAACATTCTTAACAAAACTACAGAGCTGGACTCTCCATTTTCTTTTCTGTCCAATCACTACCTAACTAAATTATAGGGAAAAAATCAGTTTGGAGCTGTGTTAAAAAAAAAAAAATATGAAAAAATGGAAAATCCTGCTCTATAGTTTTGTTAGGAATGTTTCAAGGCTTCCAAAACTGTCATTGCTTTTATTCTAGCATGAAAACTCATTGAGTTCTATTCCTTTGAAACTTGGAAAAATGCATATAGCTATATTTATAGATATTTCCCATTATCTCAAAAACTAAGGCCTAAATTAAAAAATTTGCATGAGCAAAATGTGTTTCTTTTACAAATTTACAAATACTATGCAAATTTCAGAATAATTGGTTCAAAATTGATAGTTTGCCCCTCCTCACATAATGTATCAGGTGCGAAAGTTCTACCCAACATTTTCTCAATGTCTTCGTCATATGGAATAGGAAAATACATGGTAGCTAGCTTATAGCTGTAAGAGAGAAATGTACAAAAAAATTGTCCTTATTCCAATATTTTTTTATTAAACTTTGACTGAAAATTCAGAATTGAATTATATTTGTTTTTAAATGGGATGTCGGAGTGGGGCTAAAAATGCCGACTCTGACTCCTAGAGCAAGTGAGACTTCGACTCCAAGAGCAAGTGAGACTCCGACTCCTAGAGCAAGTGAGACTCCGACTCTGATTTCCCCTCAAATCATCCGACTCTGCAACCCTGCTAAATATGCTCGTCGTGCCAAAGTGAGCAGGCGTGGTGCTGGGACACTGAGCTACTAGGGGGGTGGGGCCTAAATAGGTAAAAAAAAATAATACAAGGTGAAAATGTTAGAAACGCCTAATCTGTGTTGACATGAGGGTTACACCTCAAAACCGTCTAAACTATCATTTAGAGTTGGAGGCACCGTCGCGGGTCCGGTGCTACCGACAGAGGTGTTCTGCTCTCGCTCACCACTGAGCAAAATTTGTTGCAACACTCAATCCAATATTTATGACATATGTACTACAAAAATAAAGAATGAACTATGGACCACACGATAGGTAGGTACTCAACTGTCCACTCTCCACTAGTGGGGTTGATAGAAATTGGTAAAATCTATTCCAGTCAAACACAGCAACCTAAAATGAAAGATAAAACTGTTCTTGGAGGTACAGGGAATGCATCCATTGAAAAAGATGCATGCATACAAAACCATGGGCCCATGGTGAAATGCAGATTTATTTTAGCCAATTTTAAGTAATTTTTAGTGTCGTGAGATTTATTAGTCGTCATCCACAGTTGATATCTAGCTAAGAATTTGTATTTCTTGCTAAAAACACATTTCTTGTATCATCAAGAATAGCTTGCTTTTGTTGCAATCGCTGTGGTGACTAGAAAAGAATTTGTTGAAGTTTAATCTATTAACCATCAGCCCTTGCTGCCAATTTGAGTGGGTAGTCAAGTACCTACTGTGTGGTCTGTGAATGCACTAATGCAATCCTTAGGTGGCCATAAATCAAGCTACAATTGTGCTGCGACATGTTTAAAAATTAGTTTTATTCGTATTGACTATTGATTTTCAAAGGATTCGTGCCTATTAAAACAGGACTGAATAGACCTGTTGGGCAGTAAACGACTAAAAAGGTAGAAGCTCAAACTGACAAGTGCATGTTTCACGGCAAAATAATCAGTTCCATAAGCAAGCACATGAAAGATGTTGGCGTCGTTGCAAACTTATCGCCGTCATTTTTTACTGACAACAACAGTGGTCATAAACGCACATTACTAGCTAACTAGCGGGACCTGTGGAGATTCCACGATTAATCAGTGCTCCTGTAATTTAACCAACCCCGGCTAATCACAAGTCCGCCTGACGAACCCTGTCTACCGTAACACACCTCGTCTAGCAGATTCTAACCTCTCACCTGTCAATCTTGCATACAACAGTACTTCTTGCAGTCTTTATCTATCTATGTATAACTTTCTAAGCTCTGTTCAGCGCTGTTCCTATAACCTCTTCCACTCTTAATTAATTAAAACCTTTAACTTCAGCAGTCAACCTGGCTGACAGCCAGTTTCACGGAGCAGCGGAAAAACTTGCTCGATACCATTACAAGATAGCTCGCGAAATTTGCTAGCAAAATCTCTTCGCAGATTTTGACAAAAAAAAACGTTCACGACGGGGCAGATGCTTGAAAGGGGTTGGTATACAAGAAATCTAGGGCTATTTTATTCCCCTTTTCTGGAGAATTAAAACTCTAAAATCTATTAGACGTGGACAATTGAAGAAGGGCATGGGCCTGATGCCTGACACCTCCTCCTGCCACTCCAGCGCGCGCTCCTGTAGAATCTTCACACCAAGATCCGAACTACGTATCTGGCTGGCCTTTTAAGAATGTCGAGCGCCACAAGCAAAGCGAACACAATATGTTGTGAAAGAAATCAAAAGCGGTAGATAAGATACAAGTAAAATGGCTTTCATGTCTTCGCTTTGAAAGTGACTGATTTTTTTTTCAAGAAGGGCTTCTGAAGACAGCTATGGTTGAACTTCGTTCCAGCGTAAATCAATGCTTCTTACATGTTAAATTTTCCCCAAGCTAATAGTGAAAAGCGTCACGTACAGAACAGGGGTGGACGGAAGGACGTACAGATGTGTGGAGCTTCAAGCAGAATTATAATATAGATTCATTGTTTTCGTTTCAGTGGCAAGTAAACTGAAGGTGCTCCATGGCTGCTCTCTCATCACCACAAGCTGCCTTCTATGCTGCTCGTCTGCTTTATATGCCTACCGCTGGTCACCACTGCTTGTGTTCTCTCGCCTTCTGGTTGGTGCGTCTCTGTCCGCGTATGATAGATTTTTGTGAAAACGACAAGTTAGACTTCATTGTTGATGTGTAAGTCTGCTGTTACAAAAGTATTCTTTGTTCATTAGAAAAGTAAGTTTTACTAGATATACCGACAGTAGGTACCGTATGCTTGCTCTCCCAGATCAACGAAAATGCGTATCAAAATTTCTGAATTGATTTGTTGTTAGATGTGCCAATAAAGTTTTCAGTGAATGAAACTACGCCATATTTTTAGTAAGTAGAATATGATATATCTGGATAGGCTCTATCAAGCTTTGTTCTTGACCTCAAATTATTTTCTGGCCTCGATTATCCAAACTCTTGTTTTCTATCCAATGGGTTGCTGTAAGTTGTTCAGCCCGACATAAACGTCTGAGCAGCCTGAATGCCAGGTATCTTTGCATTACTACTTGTGGTCTTTTAATACTAGCTATTATGAACAAAGGAAGCATTGCTGACAGTTTGGCTGTTGGCTGCATTTCTCATTAAACTTTCTACTCAGATTCAATAATAGACATATCTGGTTGGTCCAAATTCTCGTCGGCCATTGTTAATTAGCAACATAAGATTTCCTTTCTCAACGCAGGCTGAACTCGATAACAAATCCCGTGTCGTAGTAGAAACGCACCGAATATTGTTCTTAATATTAGAGTAATATTAAGTCCTGCGTAGAAAGGGGAAATTAGTATCTCTTACCTTACAGTGAAACCACTAAACTAGTTATATTGCTTGTAGTCAATGTGCTTCAGGAGATTCAGATTGTCATTATTATTAAATAGGGTATGTCCAGGTTTTGTAGCTATTGTAATTGGTTACCGGTGTACAAAAATTCCAGAACTTCCAGTTAGTCAACAACAATCTCAGCTGTAGTTTTACTTTTCTTAGAATAAAAAGCTTTGGTTAATATTGTTAGATGTTTTAGCGGACTAAATTTGAGGTCCAGTCGAGCTGATTCCATTTAACATCTCTACCAATCCCTTTTTTTTGTGTGTGTGCTCTCGCATTCAGGCTTCGATCGGTGCAGCTGTAGTGAGTTGTTTAAATCTTATAAGGCTTAGGCTAATAATATATTTCGTTCGGATGGACTGGAAAATATTGATACCTGTATATGTCTTCTATAGCTAGTTATATGTTTTTTCCACTAACATCCCGTGTTCAGATGGTATACCTAGGTCTGAAGAGTTATATAGGTAGCTACTTTCTTTGTCCAAAACAATGAGAACTTCACACATTTTAGTCTCTGATATCTAGTCGTGTGGTAGGTGAACACATATTGTGAGTTATATTTTTTTATCATAGCTGACTGCCTAGGTAGATAGTTGGATCTGTAGGTATTATTAGACTGAATATCATGTAAGACATAGCTCACCGTTATTGTGATAGTTACATTACGCCCTTCATTCTCTCGATGTTAGATAAGTTTTCAACTTGTTGCACAATGCTTTTTTTATGACTTGGAGAGGACAATGTCACAAATTTTTCTGAAATTCTAGGACTTTTTCAGCCTTACAGCGCTTCCATGCTTGTCCAGCAATGATCCACGTAAGTGCTTTATAAATCTCATCAGAGGAGGGATCACCGTTTCAATTGGATGGACGTCATTGGAAATGGCAACTTTCCTCTGTAGTACGAGATCGATGTAGTTTTATTCAAGTTTTCTTTCTACCCAATCTCCCTTCAAGTTAAGACGAGCCTGGTCTCACGGAGGTAGAAGTTTAAAGCTATTGCGTTCACTTGCTTGAATTGTTCTTCTGCACACCCATACTGGTGTTCATTCTATTCTCCTGCTTCTCTGATGTGCTGTTTTCGTGCACGAAGATGTTGCCTGGCCGAGCTCGCAGTTTTGCTTCCCGTGCCGGAGACATATTGCTTGCTCATTCTTTGACCAGACATGTAATGGCTTCAGAAGCGTTCATCAGAATGATTCCCTCTCAGCAAATTGACCATTGTTTTTTTTTTTTTAGCTGAATGCTTTGACGTTTTTGAGAGGAAAGCCCAATTTTTAAGTATTTGGAGGAGAAAAAAAATATAGTATGTAGTGTACTAGAAAGATTTCTACAATCTCTATTCAGCGGCGTAATTGATTTAACCCCTTCAGTCATGAAACTTTCAAATGTACCTTGATTTCCTCTGAAGTTTGATTAACTTTAGTGATGCTCAGGTGTAACTAGGGTATCATAATAAGCCCTGAGGGGTATATTCTGGCGGGCCGTTTCCCTGCCAAAATAAATTAGGGCCTCCCGCACCCAAGGCTCCCAAGTGCCTTTTCTGCAGGAGATGTTGCAGCTTGCCGCAGTTCCTGTTAGTTACAGTCAGAAAGTTTTAGCCTCCGTTTCCGAGCAGAACGATATCACAGAGGGAAGAGCAAGGGACATATAGTATGCCGAAAGAAACTGGGAACCCATGCACGAAGTTGTTCCCACACAGGATCAACGCGCATGGGGACAGCAAGTCGGGAAAGAAGAGAAAGAACAAAATAAAGCATGAGCAAGTAGGAGCATGAAATCGGGAAGGAAACAAAGTGGGCACGAAAGACAGACGACCCGAAGGCCTAGCTAATGGCTAAGGTAACCTACACGGGCCCTCTGGGGTTGCCGAGCCCCACAACATAGAATGGGCGAACCTAAACTAACCTAACCCTATGGCCCATTCTATGCCCCCTGAGGGGGCCGCAGTACCGGCTTACGAGGTTAGTTTTGTAAAGTTAGGTAGGCTCTCAATACATCCCCTTCTGTTTCGGGAGGTGGGCCGCTGATCGAGGTGGCCGACCTATTCCCGCTAGACTTCCACCTTCTTGTTTTTCGTTTCCTCCCCCTGGGCGGCATAGCTGATCGAAAGCGTTCAGCCGTGCCCGGGAGTTGGAGATGCACAACTTGCGCCTTTTTCCCCGTCAATAGCGCACTGACCACTTACAGTTCATCCTAGTTCGCTTATAATCTGAGACCTACCGGCAGAAAAGCCGAGATAAAAATCATTGATAATTTGAAACGAGACGTACTTCGCACCGTAATGGCGTACGAGCCTGTGTTCAACCACAGGAATATGTAGTTCGATGTGATATAGACGTTGTGTTCCTGATGCGCTAGTAAAATTTTGTATTACTACGTAGCGTGTACTACTACTGCGTATCATAACAGTAATGGGTAATCCAGACAGACAATAGGTACTTCATTCTCGAAAGAAATCAGCATCCAACATCTTCCTGTGACAAATACGGTGCAGTTATGGACATTTCAGAAGTAGTTGGAGAGATTAGCTTCAGTTTACTAGGTATTTATGCCGCCAGTTGCCGGTTTTGGTTGAAATAACAACGACATAAAACATTTAAAAAGGCAAGAGTTTTATGTAATTTTCAAGTGGTTGAAGCGCTTATCTAAGCGTAATGCGATCGATTATAATTGATCGTAGTAACACGGACAGAAGGTGCTGAAAATGTTGAACGCTAACTCCCGTAACATGGCAGTGACAGTTCAGTCAGCATCTGTATCATATGTTATATATCTGAGGAGTGTATGTGCTATTTTTGTTTGTATATGCGGTCTTAGAGATGAGAATACAGGCAGGAACTGTCAGTCGAGGAGAGATGCCTGCTACATAATTAGTTTTAGGAATAATTAGCAAGCCCCCAAGAACGTAGTTCAGCATTGCAAAAACACCGTGACATCCATTCTATCCACATTTCTATAAACTAGCCTATCCTAGTTCTGAAAGATACCTCGTTTAACGCTATGCCAACCTAACCCAGATTACCTAACAGAATCGCTGCTGTTGTAACCAGGGTTGCGGAGCTGTATGGTTTGAGGCAGAGTCGAAAACATACTTGCTCTGAGAGTCTGAGTCGGAATTAAGAGCGCAACTCCAAAAAATCACTTTACAAAGTATTAGATGGCAACATCTCTCTCGGTATGGCAACATCTCATATTCAGGTGGTCAGAGCTCGGCGCAGTGCCCGCACCCACACTCGCGGCGGGGTCGGCTCGGAGGTTTCGTGGTTCATGTCCGAGTCCATTAGGGGGGTCAGGTCCGTCATTCAGAAACATAGGAGGGGGAAGGGACCGCTTCTCCACGCGGACGGGGACCTTTCTTATATCAAAGCCCGAAACACAAAATAAATAAAAGGAATACCACGGTCCGGTAAGACCGAGCGCTGACTGCGTTGGTTCTACCTACAGTTCAGATTGTGATGGAATAAGAAAATAAGTATCTGAAGTAATAAAAAAAAAGATTTCAAGTAGGCATACTAACGGTACCATCACGAGAAGGTGCAGTTCAGCTTGAATACAATTATTCTAATTATTATTATTATTATTATATTGGTATTGTCCCGCTATTTCCGAATCGGAGACGATCAATAGCGATCTAAGATGAAGAAATTACTCGGCTATATGGCCGGAACCACAACGTTATGGGATAGTG
>LQNS02276499.1:2671389-2694648 GCA_001587735.2 Parhyale hawaiensis
CGGAAACTTCCTTCTCCCTTTTTGTGTTTCTGACTGTTTTCTTTACATCCCGACAGGCCCTTATGTGACTGGACCTGTTTTCCTCTGTTGGATTTCGCTTCCAGGCTTTGTAAGCGAAATCCAACAGAGGAAAACAGGTCCAGTCACATAAGGGCCTGTCGGGATGTAAAGAAAACAGTCAGAAACACAAAAAGGGAGAAGGAAGTTTATGCAAAGAATATTATGGTTCAGAGCCAATTTGAATTTTTGCTACCGTTGGCTTACTTGGCGGAGGTATGCGCTCTCAGAGTGCTCTAGTTATAACTGTATTAATTAGAAAAGGAAAAATCAGTTCATTAGAGACGACCGTAAAACCAACGACAATATGGCTTAGTTTAGGATGGAAGCTCAATCATAGAAAGCAGCACCGGCAGGACCGCAGTATAGATAGAAGCGAAGCAGGTGTGAAGGAAAGGAACGCTTAAAGAAGGCCTAACCAAGGATTCCACTGGGGCTGCGAGTTCAGAAGTGCGTAAAACGTTAGTTACTTATATACCAAATGAAGGAAAAATTGTATAATAGAAAGGTTATTCTATCATCTTTGATTATCTTCAGTTTGAAATGGAAAAGGTTACCTACAGTTTACTCTCGTCAGTTAAGTACTAAGTGTTATTTGTACGGAGATTCACCAACGGCGCCCGGTAAGGGCGGAGCAAGTTCGATACGATTTAGAACTAGAGCACTCTGAGAGCGCATACCTCCGCCAAGTGAAGCAACGGTAGCAAAAAATTAAAATTTGGTCAGAAACCAGAATTTTCTTTGTATAAACTCCAAAATCTAATCATTTGTGCTTTGTCATATTATTAACAGCTTGTCCAATTTTCTTGAAGATCCGTTCATAACTTTTTGAGTTATACTGTTAACAAACGTTATGACAAACATGAGTCAAACATATAAACGAACAAACAGATCTACACAAAAATTTGATCATTTATGTCTTTTAACATTACTACCAACTCCTATATATTTCATAAAGATCCATTCATTATTTTTTGAGTTATTGTGCTAACAAGCATAAAATTAAAAACAGTGACAAACGAACGAACAAACAAACGGGTCATTACCAAAATTTGGTCATTTACTCTTTGTTATATACCTAACAACTCATGTTAATTTCATCAAAATCCATCCATAACTTTTTGAGTTAGAGCGTCGAGAAAAATGAGGCAGACAAACAAACAAACGGATGGACATATCTTCCCCAAAAGTTAATCATCTGTTCCTCCTAACATACCTAACAATCCCTGTAAATTTCATCCAAATCGGTTCATAACTTTTTGAGTTATCTTGGTGACAGACAGACAAACAGGAAAACAGACAAATACGACGAAAACATAACCTCCTTGGCGGAGGTAATTACGATCAGCACCTAACTGAAAAAGAAGCCTATGAAAACCCTACAGAAACCAACGCTCCTCTCAACGGAAAATAGTGTCAATATCATTTCCTTGTTAAGATGAAGGCATTGCACAAGAAGATCTTTGCAAACCTAATGTCAATTCTCTCCTATGTTATTTTTAGTATTATTCTTATGTTTATCCTAAGCATGAAAGCCTCAGGAGCCTGTGTCCTAACTTTGCTGGACACAGTCTCCATATGAGAAATAAATGTTTCTTTCTTTCTATTCCTTCCTAGAGGCTTTCCGGGTCTGGTGCAGGGTAAACTGTGCCTGCGCACGGGCGCGGCAATGTGCTATTTTATTGGCCAAGCATCTATTTCGTTGGTAACGTCGAAGTAGTCTCCTTCTTTCCGTACGTACTTCGTGCACTCGTCGTTTCACCATGGCAATCTATGAGGAGAGGCTCCACCTCTGAATATGGGGATGGCTCCTGATGCAGCCCTCATCAGGGCTTCCGTGAAGTGATCCAATATCTGGTCGACGGGTAACTGTTCATCCAATTCCTCCATCTGGCTCAAGGCTCGAAGGTCGCCCAATCGGCGCGCCGGAGGATATATCGTGGAGCTGCATCATGATTTTGGAGGTCCGGGAAACTGGTGCACACACAGTAGTGGTCGCTCCCGTGGGTGCCCTCAGTTACAGTCCACTGGGCGTCGGGAAGAGGTCAGGCGTGCAGAGGGTAAGGTCTATCGCGGAGGTAGTTCCTGTATGTACGTGAAAATGAGTATGTGCTCCTGTATTGAGGAGGCACAAGTCGGTAGTTCTGAGCAAGTACTCGACAACCAAGCCTCGCGCGTTATTAGCAATATTACCCCATGTTGGGTGTTTTGCATTGAAATCGGCCAACAGTGGGAAAGGGCGCGGCAACTGCGCCACTAGTGTAGTGATATCTGCTATGTGGATTACTTGGTTCGGGAAAATATAAAGATTGCAGATAGTGGTTGCCGTGTTTTGTAACCTGATTTGCACGGCCATGGCCTGTAAGAGCGTATTTAGTGCCACCCTCAAGCACAGAGACTTTTGTTTTGGTGAGGATAGCTAGTCCCGTTCCAGGGACAGGATCCTGGGTAGGGGAAAAATACTCGGCAGTATAGTTCCGAGGCGAAAGAGGCTTGGAACAACCAAGCATGGCCTCTTGTAAACATACGTATATAGGTTGGTGGAGTACCATCAGACGGCTCAGGTTATCTTTGTTGGTCCTGTGGCCTCTTATATTCCATTGTAATATTTTACTCATTTGCAATGTTTCCTGTTCGAGCCTCTTTCTGCCTTGTTATGGAAGGAATAGGCGCTGTCCCGAGCGGTAATCACTGTCTGTACTGGGGAGTTGTCGTCCTTCTTCCTGCTTCCATCACTCCACGCTCTCAGGGCCACCGCAGGCGGGGAGGGCCCCGTGTGGTGTCAGGAGGACATGCCGCGGCCCGTGGGCAACGGGGCCTGTCCCTCGCCCGCACCCCGGTCCCGTGAGGACGTACGCCGCTCGCCTTAACGATGCTGTCGGTCGGAGTTTTGTCGCGCTCCGGCTACATGTGATGTTGCTCATCACGTGTGGGCTCGAGACGTCCTACGGAAATCCTGGTGTTTCTTCGGAATCTTAAAAGGTACGAAAAGTGTTGTAGGGGATGAGTCGCTGCTCGGAACGCGTTTCCGCGGGAGCGCTTCATCGCTTTTACTAGCTGTAAAAGTCTTTGGTCGTACTGATTGTGTTTATTCCGTAGTAGCTTTCTTTTCCAATTTTTGTGTAGGTCAATCCGATTTATGTCTGTCCGGTCCGTCCCATCCCCGAGGTACAGCCACCTGGGCTGCAACGTATCAGGAAGCAACAGGCGCAGCAGATCCGGGAACAGCCCCAGCAGACCCGGAAGCAACAGGCGCAGCAGAAGCAAAAACAGCTCCGGCAGGGAGCGGCACGTGCGGCAGAGGCAACCCCAGCAGAGCCAGAAGCAACAGACACAGCGGAGCCAGAAGCCGCAGGTGCAGCAGAGGTAGAAATAGCCCCGGTAGAGACAGGGGCCACAGGCGCAGAAGAGGCAGACACGGCCATGGGAGAGCCTGGGGCCACAAGTCAAGGGGTAGCCTCAGCAGAGCCAGCGAGGGCCGCGCCAGCACCAGTGGTGGGAGCATCGGCCCCAGCGGCGACCAGCACAGCAGAGATGAAGACCCCGCTGAAAGAAGTAGGTGCCGCAAGGACGGTGGGGGTCTCCCTGTCCGCGGCACACTTACTCAAGATATAGTCCGCCTCAGTCAAGGCCTCCCCGATAGTGGAGTCAGCAGGGGACGCTCCAGTAGGCGCTGCAATGTCATCAGAGGATACAGCGGGCGCAACCACATCGCGGCGGGAGAATCATAAACAGGAGCCGAGGGAGAAACCAGGAGCGCAGGGTGGACATCAGTGGAGTACGTGGTCACGGGCAGAGAGGGACAACTGGCAGCACTCGTCGCAGGGACCACCGCCGTAGCTATCGCGCTACCTGGTCCTGGAACAGAGAAATCCTCAGTCCTCAGAACGGCAGCACAAGCCCCAGCAGCAGTGCCAGATTCTTCCAGGTTTGGTCCCTCAGTCTGTGTTGCCCCGTCAGCCAGAAACGCGCGGGGTGGCAGCCTTCATCGTACCGGTGGGTCCGGGGCACCGCTCGCACTCTCGCTAGTTACGTAGAGCACGGGCGTAAGACGTGCCCGGTCGGGCCTGGTGGCTCTCCACCAGCCTCCTGGCCTCGCCGTAGCTAACGTGTTCCTTGGCCTGGGTAGACAGGACCTCTTGTTCATACTTGAAAACACTCCAAGTTGGCGAATTTGCTGGGTGTGGTTTACTGCAGTTGGCACTTCTGGTTGGTGCGGTACATGGTTGTTGGTATTAGGGTCTTGAATAATTTTTGCGTTTTGGGGTTGTTTTACGACACGTTTTTGCTCCGTGGCCATATTGTTGGCACTTGAAGTAGCGACGAGGGCAGGAAATATAGAGCAGCAGTGGGCACTTCACCCAGCCAATTTCCACTGCTGGTGGGAGGGTATGAGCGTCGAAGGTGAGGATATAAATGAGAGTCTACCATTTTCCTTCTTCTTCGCCCCATAAACGCTCCTCACTCCGGACTCTGAGAGGGCCTGGAGGAGATCCCCATCGGTGTACTTTAGCTTATTAAGGAACCAGATCGTGCCTTTAATTTGGCTGAGGCGGTCATTGGGGGCGGAGGAGAACTCAACTTCCCCTAGCGTCCTCACACTCGTCATCGCTCTTCACTTCAACCAGGAGTGCGCCGGCCCTCGTCTCCGTGACCTTGGCAGGCTTTCCTCCCAGCGTCCGCTGCAAGTCTTTGTAAGCTCTTATGATATCTATGCCACTGATGTCGTCTCCCTTTTTGGTAGAGATATCAAAGAAGCGTTCAAAGTTTCTCGGCGCTGTGTAATTAAACGGGAAGTTCGAATCTTGTTCTTGCCTCAGCTGTCAGCGTTCTCGCCGCCGCGACCGGCGTAAGCGCCTACCGCCCACCCTGCCCCCAGTGCGTCCGGGGGGGGGAGGGGGGGCTGGTACGGCAACATTTCATATTCAGTTCTTCCGTGGTCAGAGCTCGGCGCAGTGCCCGCACCCACTCTCGCGGCAGATTGCCGCGACGGGGCCGGCTCGGAGGTTTCGTGGTTTATGTCAGAGTCCATTAGGGGGTCCGGTCCGTCATTCAGAAGCGGAAAAGAAGGGGGAGGGGACCGCGAAGGGTCCGCCCCTCCACGCAGACCTCTCTTTTATCAAAAGGTCAGAAACACAAAATGAACAAATAAAAGGAAAACCACGGTCTGGTAAGACCGGGTGCTGACTGCGTTGGTTCTACCTACACTTCAGATTGTGATTGAGAAAGAAAATAAGTATCTCTGAAGTAATAAAAAAAGAGAGAAAATGTCAAGTAGGTATACTAACGGTACTACCACGAGATAATGCAGTTCAGCTTGAATACAATTATACTAACTAGCTGGACCCGTGAAACCTTCACGGCTTTGCAAGGCCTTTCAGACAGACTCGTGAAACGGTCATATATTAGCATGGTAACACCACACTTATTCAACACTGAGACTCGATGTGTGGTATATTAAGCCCATCCTCTTGATTGATAATAATATCCAGAATTCCCTGCAGTGGAGTAGCCAGGAGAGGATCGTGGAGGGAGGCCTTGAAAAAATGTACTGCTTAGAGCCTAGCTTTTGTGTCTCGCTGCCTCCCCTCCCCCCTCTGAATTTAGCTAGCGCTCCTAGTGCCCACTCCCACTTGGAAATTTCCAGGTCCCAGCCCGTTCACTCAGAAGAGCCCAGGGGGCATAAAAATTCTTAGAAACACTTTGCACAGCTGCACGGGACTGCTGATCTCTGCGTATCATTGGACCCGTGGAATATTTATAGGCCTATAAGCTACCAACACTCTTGAAACGTTCACAGTCTGGCTCAAGGTGCTTCAGATAGATCGGTGAAACCTTCGCATTGTACCATGGCAATTCCCCGTCAACATCACAAACAACACTGAGATTCGATATATTATACCTTATACGACCAGTTTTTTTGCTGATAATAACTACTGAAGCTGCCTTTGTCTAAGAGGACCCAAAGGATATATTTATAAGTTGCTCTGTCTAATTGGACCCGTGGAATTCCTTTGGCAGCAAACCACGATACAGGTTCCCAAAGATTTACTTTTAAAAATTTCGGGCGCATAAACAAATAAAAAGACCTGGCCTGTGACCGAGAGATTAGTCACCAGCCGTATCACAGATACGCCAGCTTCCCGAACTAAATAAAGCTCGAATTTTCTTGTATCCATTTGTGATGAAGAGCGTGACACAAAGGTAGGTAGCTAGGTACTAGAGTATCAATATATAGATTGTATCCCGGAGATCGAATCCTTGTCGCTAGTAGCAAAACGTCCCTTCACCAATTTAAACAAAACACTTCGTACGTACCAGTAAACGAGTGGTAATGGGAGATTTTAAAATCCGAAAGGAAATATAGAGAACCTAACTCTACAAAACTAACCTTCTCAGCAGAACTGCGGCTAGATGCTACATTCCCTGCGGAGAAGGCACTCGGGACCCTTGGGTGCGTGATACCCCATACAGGGGAAGGAAACGAACAACAAGAAGGTAGAACTCAAGCGGGAATAGGTCGGCCATCTCGATCAGCGGCCCACCTCCCGGAACAGAAGGGAAGTATTGAGAGCCTACCTAACTTTACAAACTAACCTCGTCAGGAGGAACTGCGGCAAGCTGCACCATCTCCTGCAGAAAAAGCACTTGGGACCCTTGGGTGTGTGAGGCCCAAATATATTGTGGTAGGGAAAGGAGCCCGCCAGAATATACCCCTGAGGGCCTAACAATTAATAGAACATGTAATATGTTTCAATTAGAGTTCGTGCCGATAACACATTAGATATGGAATACTTACACATGTTTTAAATAATGATCCTACAAATTTCTACGAATTTTCTGATGATGGGAAAACTTCCCGAAACGTTAATATTTTAGAATTTGGTTTATTATAGAACGTGAATATATCAAAAAATTGTTAAGTTACTTCACTGTTGTGGTTAGCTACCTCATGATGATTTTATTAAGCCTAAAAAAGTGAAGCTTGGCCGCATTTTTTTTTTTAATACATAAATTTAAACAATAACGATAATAATAACAAATGCAAATGAAAGCTAAGGAACTAAATACACTTTTCAGTGAACAGATGTAGAAGTGAATAAAACAGCAGTTGAGGCTACGTTTACTTAGCACAGTGAACACAATTAGAGTTAGCAGCAGTCGAATTAGAAACAAAAGACATCACAGTTTACAACAGTCAACAGAACACTAAAAGCGCGCAATATTACCAAGTCCACGCTGATAAGGAAACGGAGTTTTCAGCACCAGAACATAGAAAACGCACATTCGACTTTGTTGGATCCCATGAAAGTAATAAGTTGAAGTAAAGTCAATCACAGTTATAGGCCAACAGGCCCCAGGTGAGCATACGGCTGCAGTTGACCACAGATCATCTAGAACTACGGCGCCAGTGGCGGAAGGCTCCATGCGACAATCTGCGCCAACCCATCGGAGGGAAAGGTCAGTAAACCCACAGCAGTACGCAGACTGGAAGTTGACTTGCGTCGCGAAGAACTTGCCTACGCGGCAGTGAGGTTTGAGCCTGTGGCCTTGAGAAACAATATCAGAACCTTTAGTTTGCTGCTATTGCAGGCCATTGGTAGAGATTTCCTTGAAATCTGAGCAGGCATGTTGCATCCACAACCCAGCTAAGCTATCGCAACCCGAAAAACGATACCCCAAAATGAGACCGTCGTAAGCGCTTCTCGGGTTGAGACTGAGATACGGTATACAGTATCAGCTAAAAATAATCCATTTCCTACAAAACTGCTACCCCTAAACAGGGTAAAAGATCTTTCATAATAATTTCAATAGAAAGAGATTAGTTACCGTACTCGATATTATACTAAGCCTCAAATATGATGGTAACGCATAGGATAACATAGCAGCAGTCTCTCTTATCTTTACGTCACACATAGTCCAACAACAATAACATTTATTCGATAGTATAATTGATTATCAACGAAACGACTCTGGTTTCAGAAATGCACTTTTCATTGAATATAAGTAGCTCTTGCTGCACTTGTCGACCACTGCAACGATAGACTTCTGACACAAAGGCACTTTGATTTACGGGAAGGATGAAGGAAAGCCCACATCCAGAAAAATGACCGGGTACATTTTTAATGCCGAGGCAGTTCACCAGTTAGTCTGTTGTATCAAGTTCACACTTTACCGCGTCCAAATGCGTTGCTGCGTTCGTTTTATAAAAAAATGCACAGCTTTCTGGGTTAGAGTTCCCTTTAAATTGAAAGAAATCTCGAAATATACGTGGCACATTTGCCGGGCTAGCTGAGTGACACGACAATAAACATTATATTGAGTAGTTTAAGCCTCCGTCTACACAAAGGCGATTTAACAGAGTAAGAAGCAAGGGACATATAGCATGACGATAGGAATATGTGACAATAAACATTTAGCAAGTCACTTAGTAAAAGTACAGTTGTGTTTGCAAGGGCCAACTTAGGATACTTTGAAGCATAAATGTAAAACAAAAGATTGTGGAGTGAGCAACTGGCATTAAGGCAGACAAAAACAACCTAAAGAAACGTACCCGTACATTTTTCTGGTGACGTAGAAGAACACTAGCGTTATTTAAGCGATAGGCTGGGCCCAGGCATGTAAGGTAAGGGTGATCATATAGTGCACTAGCGCTTTTGAAGCTGCATGCAGCAACTAGCTCTACCATTTGAGACGAGTGGAGTAGGACGAGATTTAAGCCGCCCCCCCCCACACACAAGTGGGGTATTTCAAAAGAAGAAAAAGGGACATTTAATAGAAATGGGGAATAGCAACTCAAGAGAGAAAAGGAAGAATAGAACGAAACATCATCAGTAGGAAGTGAAATAGTAGTAGAAGAAGATTTTAGCCTCCCTAAATAAGTACTAAGCTCTTCTAAGAGAGGGAAAGGAAGGGACATATACTATGTCGATAGAAAAACGGAGAATCCAAGCACGAAAGTAACCCACACAGGATCAACGCGCATGGGAACAGCAAGTTGGGAAAGAAGAGGAAGAACAGACAACAGTAAGATCAGTAGGAGTATGAAAGTGGAAGGAAGCAAAGTGCGCACGAAAAACAGACGTTCCGAAGGCCTAGCTAATGGCTAAGGTAACCTATACAAACCCCCTGGAGGCACTACTCCCATAACATACGATGGGCGAACCTAGGAAGGTGAAAATAGCAGGGAGAACATTTGTGACGAATTAAAAACGATGGGGAAGGCATATATTCCAGGCAGGAGATGCAGATGCTGTAGTTAACAATCTTTTGAAACTGTATACGGTACTTGACATAACTGAAAAGGTATGCAAGTATGGAATAGAATGTTATTATTATTATTATAGTGGATAGGGTTACTACCGCCGCAGGCATCACGCCCGCCTCGCGCCAAAATACAGAACAGGATAAAACACACTGATATTAATTAACTCATCAATCGCGGCAGCTTTCATTTCGCCGTTATTTTACCACTACGAGGTGACTCACACGCAGCAGTTAATGTGTTAGCAACACCGGAAGCTGTTCAGGATATGTGCAATATCGGGGTTATCATCAGTAAATGTTTGGCAGGGGTAGTCGCAAGAGGCGGGGCGAATATCCAGACAATTTTCAAAACCCGCATGGGAAACACGGAATGCATTTAGAAAATGCTGCGGCTACTTTCAGTGAATTAATTAATATCAAGAGAGAGATGAGGCTACAGCTGCACGGAATAGATTCAAACTTGAGCATATCCTAAGCCTACAATAGCAAGCAGTAACAATCATCCCAAAAGTAGAGCACTGGCTGTTCATATGTTAAAACAAAAACTTTGAAAGAGAGAACACTCTTCTAATCCTTATAAGAAAATTTCCGATTTGAGACTCTATTCAACAGTATATCAGCTACAGCCCCAAAGTACAGGAAATGATGCAACAAATACTCCAGAGGCATTACTCACTACAGTAGCAGTAGAAGAATTACTACAAACATAAACTCTCCTAAACATCAAAACATACACATAAAACTGCGCCGCATCTACGAGACTACGACACGATCAATAGTCAAGATAAATAGAATAAAAAGTTTCATCTACTACACTAGACATTAGTGATTACTCGAACTATTAAATACAGTGATAGCTTGAAATCCAAAAACCTCCTAACCCATAAAACTCAGAACACAGTCACTAAATTGAAGAGACGTTTTTTTTTCAGAATCGAAGGGCTGTTTCTGAATTGGAACACCGTTCCAAAAACAGAGCGCTTACCCAAAATCAAAACGTTGCTTTGGATTTCGAATGCTGCTTCGAAATCCGAACGACAAGCGAGTTATCTATGCTTATTGGTGCAAAAGTTATCACTGCACAGTACTTTGTGCGTTCTGCTTGCTGTTGAAAGCAATGGTAAAAATTTCGGGCCATTAGTAACGCTAAAATTAAATGGAAAGAATATTGGAGTTGAATAAGGTCAGATTCCAAGGTATCGCTGTACATGTAAGGCATGCTTAGTTCCATCGGCTGCAGCTCCTGCTGTCTAGCACACTTGAAGCAGTGGCAGAGAACTCTAAGGAAATGCTAGATTACATGATGTACAGTCGTAAATACTGTTAGAGGCTTTCAAATAGATAATGTCCTTGAAGGGGAACACAACTAAGACAGAACAACTAACAGCTTTGTACCATATTTAATGGAAAAAGTGGTAAATTGACAAAAACATTTACGGATCTAATTCTTTTCAACGGAAATTATAGATATTTTTGTATAATATGTTGTTCAATATATACTTGAAAACGTTTTACTGGTCAACATTACGTGTTTGAACATTAGCTATACGGAAATTTACCGAAATATTATTTGTTACTACGCCTGATCCATGACGTCACAAAATGAAAAACTACACCATGGCATGGGCTTGGTAATTACTATTATTACTATGAAACCATGAGCTTGGCATTAATATTGGCTAATTCGAGAACAATCAAGAAAAAAAAAAAGTGTAGATTTTATCAGCTATGCACATTCTTTCTATAAAATATAATACAAAGTTGCTAGTATTATGACCCCATGGGTACGGGATAGACACCCTGATATTTACCATGCAGATACAACAGTACTGTAACTTGAGTACAGAGGCAGAAATAAGAATTAGACATTTGACTCTACATGCAAGACGCGAAGTAGCCGGCACAGAGAATATTACAAAGAGACCCGTAAAGAAGCCTCATAATAGATTAAAAAGACAGCAGAAGTTATGCGCATTAGAACGTAGATCTAAGTTAGGCTTTGGTTAGAAACGAGAGTAAAAAGCAGAGCCGGTGCTACGGGGCGCAGTCCGCTGGACCTTCAGAGATATAAAACTGCAAGCCTCAGGGTAGATGTACCCTAAGCAAGAAGGAGTTGTGGGAGGGGCCAAGCTGCGGTCTGTAAAGAGGGAGGGGAGGAGCAAGAGGATGGGCAGATAGGTAGGTCGTAGTAGTAAATGCATTACCTAACAACCAATATACCCTGTAGGGAAAGTAATGCCAGTGCGGAACACTTTTCATGACTCTGCATTGTTTACAAATGTAATTTCGAGCAAAAATGACTCAGGGAGTGTCATGAATATTTTTATGGAACTAATTATTCTTTTCATGCATAACTGTTAAACAGAAATAGGTTTTGCTCTTAAATTTAAATATGATGAGGCTCGTTTAATTTCATTGTGGTCGATAAACATGTGGCTACTCCGTATATGTAGTTATTTTATTTATTAAAAATATTTGCATATGGTGACATTAAATCATTCAACATAGCGCTCTCTTTAGCTTGAATGGAAGGAGAAGTGTAATAGGCTTTAAAAATTACATAGCGTACAAGAACTAGAGGAATACAGGACCAGAAATAGGTCCAGCAAACTGCGCCGGCTAGACCGCGACACCGTCAAGTGATACACGACACTGTCTTGCAGCACATAAGTAACAATTAATAAAATTAAGAAGTTAACATTAAAATCATAAGAATATATAGAATACACCGAGAAGAACAGAGGCACTTACAAGAAGTCAAGTTACGGTTCACGATGGCATTGGCACGACTGGATGGAAGATCAGCATGTCTTAAGCACAAAAATTAAGGGAGGCACTTAATGGACACCGACTTCTTTTTAGAGGCCTTGGCACAGCTGGATGGAAGAGCAGTATTTAGGGAAGGTTTCGGGAGGCACTTATGACGAGTCAAGTTTTACTTGCTGGCAAGGCTCGGAAGTAAAATATTGGGTTATTTAGCATGATGCTGTAAAAGAGGCACTTCGGACCACCTAAAAATACTAAGGACTAGGCTGCACCAGCTAAACCAAGCACATGCATCAGCTGTGAAAAAAGTAAAAACTACTTAGAAAGCAGGCAGTCAGCCAGTATTCTTGAAACAAAGCTCACTTGAGAGGGAAATCATGAAAGAATGTCTTTAACCACCATCATATTAATTTCAGAAAGTAAAACTAAGCTTCTCAAGGAAGACACATTTGTCGCAGACTCGTGGAGGCTGCGCCTTTTTGTCACAATAACACTTTTGAGGGCAACCACAAACACATGTTGCTTGGTTTAGCTAATGCAACGGTTGAAAGAGCGTTAAGTGTCGCAGTCATTTACATGTAGCAGACGACTCGAGGCTGATTAACCTACTAACCATCGCCACCATTCGTGCGTCTGACAATGGCAGGGAACACAAGAGTTGTACGGCTTGGTGTACAACAGCTGTTGTACAGTTTTCAGTAGTGGAACGTTATAATAGCATAGGTACTGTATGACATCACACAGCATAATATGCGGGTATGATAGTTACTGCAAACGCCAACTTGTAACAAACTGACTTACGATTGGCTTTTTAGAAGCAAAAAATTGCTACTGCAAGTCAGCAACTACCTGTTCTAAGGTTTATTTTGATCCAAGAAACCATAGATATATTTCAGTGGGACGGAATAGGGTATAGAATACCCCATTTACAGTTATTCCCGTAAATGCAAGAGATTTTACACGGTTTTGTTTGGCGCTGTACGAATACAATGAATCTGAGCCTCATTACAATGCACTAAAGAAGACTAACAATACAGTTTAGTACGCTAGGCACAATTTCATCTAAGTAAGCAACAACTGTTAGAACTACACATACACACGAGGCCATACAACACAAAATTTACAAGTAGACAACTTGTGCTGGAAGAGTTGCTTTGCGATCAGACAATGCGGTAAGATCTGGGGGACTTCGTCCCAGGCGTCCTGGGGTATGGAACTGGAAGATATTCAGTGGATTTATACCTGCTGTAGCCACCTTTACAGCTGCAAACGTCATCTTTATTTTTTCCATTAACATGAGTAGTCTGTAGTAGAAACAACTATCACTCAAAACTTTGGTGGTAATGACACCCCCAAACAGAAGTTCAATCTTTAGTGTGACTGGAGTGTCAACTCATAAACATGTAATAGACAAGCCGAAGCTGCAGTATACACAAATCACGTATAATAGAAATAGTGAGCAAGTGGTGGAGCTTTAGGAGCCACAGCACACACTGAGTTGCGAAACAAGAACTATGTCCGCACGTCAATATATAACGCACTGAAATATGACAAGGATAGAAACATGCGCACCCGAGCAATTAAAAAAATCCGCAGAAATTTCATAAACAGCCGCACTGATGCATTATATACGAGTAGAAAGTGTTGAAAAACAGGCGCCCTGAAACGAAACCTTTGAGAACCATCATTCTATAGCAGCCTCAAAGACAAAGAATGTATTGCAGCAAGTACTGATGGCACAAGGGTAACATGCAAGCAAAAATGCACATTAGTGAGTAAAAATATATGTCTATAATTTACGTCTTTAAAAGCATGCACCTTTGATAATGTACAGTTAGGGGCTACTGCAATGTTTGAAAAGCTCTTTAGGGCAGTTAGATAAAATGAGTTAACTTTATTAAAAAATCAATACGCACGTTCACTCTCCATAACTATACAGTATGAGGCGGTCAAGAGCAACTGGCAAACGATCATTTATATTCAAGTGAAATAGAATAAATCCCCAGTACACCCACTTATTAAGGTGAAATCAGAAAGAAATTCGATATTTACCTTTACAACAGGGTAAACCTGAAGTCAAATTAAGGAGAACTTTGAAATTGATCTTCAAATAAGGGAGAAATTCAGCTTCTTTACTTCCACTCGAGCGTGTAATTCAAGCAGAACCCTTTGCCCCCCATTGTCATTATATATTTCTATACAGAGTTAGCTACTACAAGTTCCACTGGGCGAATAACAACCACACTGAGATTATAAACATCATTGGTGAGCCTCTCGCGCACAACCTTACATTAAGTAACCCTTCAGTACATAAATTAGCAAGCGAGACATGCGGCGAATAATGGTAGCTATTCACACAAAAAATGCACCATTAAACTGTGCGCTGAAGGTGAGGTGATACGCCTGGTGTTTCGGTGGTCAGTGACTGTGGTTTCTATTTTACTAATGGCGGTAATAGAAATTAACTAAGAGTATAGATTTCCAGTCACGCTTCAAATAACAACTGTACCCACAATATACCTAAATACACGACGTCAATTTGCTCAATTAAGTAGATTTTCTTTGTTATTTGCTACTTCCGAAACAGCATCCATTGCACCTAACTAGATGGATGGTGAGTGACGTTACTAGCGAACGGTAGCACTAGCGACGACTGCGCTTGGTTCTGCAATATTTTTCGTATGTTAAGCACTGACATACCAAATCCACCAATTAAGTATAAGCTTTTTGTTGCCTCATACCCCAAAATTAGCACTGAAAATAACCTAGCAAGATGTAGGTTACAGGCTTGAAAAAGCTATCATCAATCACCGGGGTGATAATGACTTCAGAGCGATGAGTAATGTCAATATTTTCCAAACTGACAAGTGTGAAACGCCCGAAACTAAAGAAGCGCTGAGCAGAGACTGGTACTACAAACAGGGCAGAACACAAGACTGTGGTCCTAGAGATTACTTCCCTCCGTACATGGGGTTCTTGAAAGTAGAAGTGGCCTGCTTGTAGATGGGGTTCTCACCCTGTGGGAAACAGACAGAATATCAACTAGAGTAGCACTCCGAGAACGCAGACCACCGACAAGGAAAGCAATGCTAAAATTACATTATCTGTTTTTCATGACATTCCTTACAGGTCCAGTAAATTTCATAAAGAGCCGTCCATAACTTTTCGAGATACATTCCTTATAGAGATAGACTGCCACACCTCGTCATACATAAAAAAAAAAAACAACCGAGAACTAATGCATGTAATACGCGCCAGAAAACAGCAAGTCGGCAATGAAGAGAAAGAGCACAATAAATGAATATTAACAGAAGAAGACATAAAAGAAGGAAGCATAGCGGGTCCGAGAGAAAGATTATTGCAAAGATTTAACTAAGGCCGAGGTGACGAAGCGCTGTAGGCTGAGTGGCACCCATAACACGCACAACTAATTCAACTATATGGTCCAGAAAATGCTATCATTGTTAACCATATAGCTCCAGCATTAACAAATCACTCGATTATACAAACGGTTCTTTATGAGAAAGTTTGTTTCACCAATTAGTGACTCCATGATTATTGACAATGTTTAATTACGTTACTATACCGTGATAAAGAATTTCATGTAAAGTATGAAACTATATAGCTACTGGATTATACTTTCATTTCAACCTAAAAACAGAGTGGTACCGCAAAACCTGCAGAAGCACCCGTGTGCCTGGTGTTTTAAAGCCCTACTCTTGTAAATGCTCAAGTCTAATGTGGATAAACTGTAAAATAAATCTCGATTGACAGAAACTCGACCATTACACGAGTTTTCGTTCATATTCTAACTTTGTTGATAGGTACTGAACATAAGTTAGCTGTATAGGCAGCAAGTTCAATGAGAAAAGAGGAATCAACAAATTTGTTCGATTCACTGACGGAAATGTCATTCAATCTTTCCAGAAAGAGAAAACAATGTACACACTTTTTTTATAACTAAAGAACGATGAAGGTATTCGGGATGGATCGTCCGCAGAGAAATGATAAACTTCAAATANTATATATCGTACTTTCGTGATGCTATATTCAAAACCAGAGAGCTACCGCATCCTTTGTAATTTTCATAACAACACATTGTCTCAAAGTTTTCCAATAACATAAGCACATTTGACAATGCACACGAAGAGCTACTAGAACAGTCAATACCTACATTTCGCAGGGCAGTTAGATATGCACAACAACTTTACAAAACCATTACCGAGTAAAAACTGCCCCAGAGCAAGGGGAAACCTCACAAGACAAGAACACAAAAACTCTACTTTTCAAGAAGAGGTATCGTGATGATCCTATGTCCTAAAATGCGTACTTCTACCAAAATATGCTCCGAAAAGCAACTTACAGGCCACACAAGATGGAAAGAATAAATGACAATGCAAAGTGTGAAGTTAGAAGTGCATGAAAGAAATGAAACTAAACTGCAAGAGCAGATGGCTTACCGTATCCCATTTGGCCATCATGCGCTCCTTCTCGAACTGCGCATACTCGCGTCTGTCGTGGATAGTGGTGAGCACCTTCCACATGAGCAGCAGGGCCAGGCCCACGGCAACAATAGCGCCGATCACACCCAATACAATACCTGCAATGGAGTAGCCATGCATGTAAATGCAGTAGTATTAGTAGGAGTGATAGGGTTAAGGAACCTTAAGGTAGGAGATCCTATTCTTGACTCCTGGTACTAGTATAGATGTAGCGAGGCCCCAGCCCCGGCCTGGGCCAAATTCTAGCCCCAATCGGTCAGCAACTATGAGGTACCTATAGGATTGTGATGGATTCATGTACCACAGAAGCTCCAACTTCATCTCTGCAACCCTCTACGGCCTTCTAGCATCGGTGAAGGAGCTCAATACGTACTTGCTGTTGGTATACAGACAAACGCCACAATGCAGCCGCGTAGCTGAAATGCCTAATTGCTTGCTCTCTTACATTGCTACTCAAACAACACAATTCAAAAATACAAAAATAGAGACCCAGCCGTATTCTCGGTATAATTGTGTGACATCATCTGCAAGCCACCAAACCTTCCATAGCATTTGAGCTGTAACCTGAACTTCGAGTAATTAAAACGGTCGGTAAAGACACAAATAACTTTTTATTATTTAGTTTAGTTTTACCACTGAATCAATCAGCTACTTCGAGCCATGAGCAAGTGCTATTATATTCTCCAGCACTGTTCAAGTAGCTACCCTGCTAACCAAGAACATAACTGTCAGGTAATGTACACAGATTTGATCTACATATTAGGTTTTTTTTTTCAGTAAGACGTCTTCTGGATTTTATAATGTCAATTATTTTCATCAATAAGAAACAGATTTGAGTAATACGTAAATGCATCTGAAACGTTGCAACTGGCATTACGGTGACCAACTGGAAAAAGTACAATAGTGTTGCATACGGACACTAAGTAAATTTAGCATAGGCAATACCCAAGAGAGGCAACAAGAGCTTAAATAGACAAAAGTACAAAACAACTCACCAAGAATGTCCAGCTTGGGAGGACACTCGAGCGTTTGCTGGACCCGTACCACAGGCTCCCTGTTCTCGTCATAGCCGTACACGAAGGTGAAGCGACAGTCGTTCTCATCGAAGAAGCTGCAGGAGCGTTCACCTTCCTCGGCTGTAAAACGCATTGAGTGTGTAGCATAGCGGCAGGAAAATTCTTCCGGATCATATTAAATAATCTGTAATTCAAGTCTCTGCGCTTGTTATTTGGGTTAAAAATTAAGGCCTTTCTTTAGATGCTATAAGACGGTAAGCATGGTAGGTATGATGGGAAGCTTTAGCATTACAATTGACATTTCACTGCTACAAACGGATCTATTATATCAAAAATATACTTCGCTCAATCATGACTGAAACGAAATTACATCATTAAGGACATCATTTTACTCGTTTAGTCAACTCTATATTATTCAGGTTGTGCTACTTTGCTACAAGCACGGCCTAAGTCAAAGCTAGAATAAGTTAGTCTCTAAAACAACTGGCATTTAAGTTGTTTTCGCAACACATGCACTTATCATGTACTGTAATCAATAGGTATGGGTTATTTCATAAAGATGATAAGCGACGAACATCTACTATACTCATATTAGCTACATAGAGAAATACACGCACTTACTTACGAATAACTGTACAAGCAATGTTATCTCAAGAAGTAGGGGCTCAGAAACTCCACGAAAATCGTGCTTAGATCATGTACATTAATATTGTTATTACTATGTAAGGTAGCAATGGAATAATTAGATACTAGCTATATGCTAGTTGGGAGCTTTGTCAAGAATATAGGGCAATTTATGAGAGGAAAAGATAGATACTCGTACAATGTACCCCATGATACCAGGAGCTGATGCCATGGGAACAACTAGTGGAAAGAACACAAAGAACAGAAAGCAACACTACAGGGTGGACAGACAAGAGAACTGTAGAGCTGCCACACTCGGTGGCTGGTGGCAGCAGGCACAGCCGCCATGTTTGCGCTGCTTGGTAAGAACAACACAATAAATTAACAACTGGTCCAAGTCTGCTCCCGAGTGCGGCCACAGCAGCAACAGTACCTTCATTGAGCAATGTCTGCTCTCGACCTCAGTGTGAGTAGGGAAGAAAAGAGAAAAGAAGTGGGCAAGGAATGAACAAGAAGTTACATATAAATCACAATATGTGTATCAGACAAAAGCATCACAGGTCCATTACTAAGAGGCGTGGCTCTCCCAATCATGCAGCATAAGGAAAAAAAACAAAATCGTTACTTACCATCTCTGAGAATTACAATTTATGGCACAAAGCAGGGAAATGGTATCTTCTTGTGTGGAATTAAACTACGTTCGTGTCAATATTTATACATGGCTTACTGTTTTAGCTCAACCCTCTACTGGAAAGATCAAATCTCTTGAACAGCTTTGTGCAAGTAACCATATCTGATCACTTGCTTGGGAAAGGGTGTACGAAAAGTGAAGTCATAGCCTACATGTATACGTTCAAACTGATCTCTGTGCTGTAGTAATAATCAGAGGTTCAGCATAACTGGTGGATATGGAAAGGACAAGTAGCTACCATAGGTTAGTGATGGGTCGGATGTCATTTTTTAGAGATCCACGGATGCGGATCTCAAAGCGTTCTGACATCAGCAGATGCAATTGCAGATGTTACCATCTCGACATCTGCAGATGTAGATGTTCAAAAGAGGTGCGGATGTTCTGCGGATGCAGATGCGGATACTCGCCCCACCACAAACACACACACACACCCTCTCACAACAGCAATTGTGCAATACTTGGAAAGAAAACTTAGTTGGTACTGTGTTGACAGGGACAGACTTGCACACATTTCAATCCAAATGAGAATTTGCAGCTTTAAGCACTATGGATGAGTTTAGTGTACAGTGATAAACCTGCACATCCGCGCCTCCTTTGCTGCGGATCTTTAGCGGATTTTACATTCGCGGATGCGACTGTGGATGTTACCATCTTAACATCCGCAAACGTAAAAAAAAAGGCGCGGATGCGGATATTCGCCCCATCACTACCGTAGGTCGGTTGAGAGGGTGAAGGGCGGCTGCGACATTCGCGGATGCGACTGTGGATGTTACCATCTTAACATCCGCAAACGTAAAAAAAAGGTGCAGATGCGGATATTCGCCCCATCACTACCGTAGGTCGGTTGAGAGGGTGAAGGGCCAGAGGAAATTCATAAGAGCCCATCAATGAACACACTTGTGAGCTTCCGTCCACTCTAGCGTCGTTTTTACATCTCAAGAACCGAATAATTTTCGTAGACACAGGGGGATCTGTAGCTATTAGTGTATATTTACTAATTAAAAGGCAAATTTAATTCATCAACTGTTGTTTATAGAAACCTCTCTAAACATAAATATACACTTAGCAATACAGACACATCTCTGTGAGTACGAATAAAAGGCTATCAGGACAAACCGGAAGGGAGCTAGCTAGGTATCAATGAAGGGTTATGGGATGTATCCACCACACCAAGGGTAAAAAGCAGACACTGGCACGGCACCAGCAGGTAGAGACTACCTTCCACCCAGTCCGTGACGTTGATGGTATAGTTGGCCACGAGACGGTTGGTGAACTTGCTGTAGAGTAGCGTGCAGCGTTCACAGGCACCGGGTTCCTCCATCAAAGGTCCGGCCTCGAACACCCGACACTCAACGCACTCTTTGAAGTCCGGGCACTGGAACTCAATGCCACACAGCTGCCGTGTGTTGGTAGGTAGCCACAACATTTAGATGTCATAAAGTCACCACAGCGAGAACACAAGCAAATTTATTGCACTGCGAAGTGGTCTTCTCATCACTTACCCGTGTTTTGTTACTAGGTAAACTCCAGAATCTATGATCCATTTCTCGCTAGCAACTTATGAACCAGCAAAAATAGAAACACCAAACTGCTTCTCTACTGACAGGATCCTCAGAAAATAGTACCAATTAACCACTGCATACCAATACAATATGATCAATCAACGCCTTCACGGCTCACCATCACTATATTTCCAGTTTAACCGCCGTAGTCGCAGCTGACACTATCAGCTAATCCGATTATTACTGATGGCGTCTCAAAGAACAAGCATCAAAAGCTGCAACTGCAGGCATCTCCTGTCGCAGACAATTTGAATAAACTGACAAGAAGTCAAGACACCGTACAGACTGTACAGACAAGCAAGCATATTGTTCATATAATGGACTAAGTTCAACAGTTCAGGAAGTAAATATGTAATTAGCATTAGGAAACATCAGCTTTCTAATCCACAACAAGAACTGCCAAGTTGGTTGGACCAAGTCCGACTACAACTCCTGGGTCGAGCCAATTACCCAGTCCAACTCACTGAACCCCAAACATGTCCAACTCTTCCGAATCCCAACTTTGTAACCTGTCCAACAACTCCTGCTTCACTGATCGAAATTAATATCCCTGACAGTGTGGCAGAGGCTGGCATTGAAGAATCGACGCAAGCACTACCACGAAAATACAGTTTGTTAACTACGAATGGAAACACAATGGAACCTCGCTCAACAAAGACAATCTGTTGTCAAATATTAATCGCAATATGAAGCAATCGTAGTTCTCGTCATGGGTTGTATACAAAGGGCGACACATTTCATTGTAAGCAAAACGGTATAGGCGAAGAAAGTCATTTTCTTAAAATTGATTGCCCTTTTGGAAATCAGATGTCATGCGAAGTAGGCACTCGTCGAGCGATATTCCTTCATGTTGAAGCAATACCGTGAAGCAAACAAGCAGCTTCATCCACTCACTACACCAACCACAATACTAAGAGACATAGTACAACAAAGAAGAAAAGTACTGCCCTAGTTTCAAATGATAGGTCACTCTCAAAGCATTTGCTAAAGATTGTAGGTCTATGGCTGCAGATAGAGGCTCTACAAAACCAAAAAAGTGCTCATAGACTTAGGAGCGCGTTCGGGACGAATAGACAAGTTGTAAGTCAGGATATAGCGTAACTGAAGTCATTAGCTACACGTAGCTTCTGTTAAATTTTCAGAGTAAAATTCAATACAGCAATATTGGTTTCAAGGAGCTACCAAAAGGGGTTCAAAGCAATTCAACTGCGATTTAAGTAGAGTGCTGGTTCTTCACTTTTCTTTCAATTTTCATAAGGATTCGCGTTAATGGATGCTCGTTGTATGAGTGTCGATCACCATTAATGCATAGGTCAAACCACCAGCACTGCGCGAAGATTAACGTAGCACTAAATTTACTTAGCTGTTGGTCAAGGTAGTACCGTATCTACGTAATTCGCAGAGGCTGTAAGTCGATAACTTCCTACACAAGTAAAACATTATAAAGATGCTAACCAAAGTAGCAGCAATCGAAAAGGATTAGCTGATACAAGTCTATATACCTATGAATATTGAAGTGGATAGGTAAGTATACTTGAAAGAAACTCAAAACTACATTTTGTGGACATAGTTAAAAAAAAACAGAAGGATGACAATAGCGTAAATGAAATGATACGGAGACAATAAGGATAAAACAACATATTAAGGTACAACACCCATTCACATCAGCATACGAACAATACCACAGGACCGTTGTTTATGGGTCAACATCGGCAACATTTTTACTCAAACATGGTAACAAAAATATTTAAAGTAATTCAAGCCGAAAGGAAACTTGAGGAAGAAAGGGAAGCCCACGCAAGGATTAACAACAGCAACTACAGACTGTCTTAGAGTAGACTGCATTGGATATGAAGGCAAAACAGCAGAGAATGCATTCATTAGCATTGCAACATTTGTACATGCGAGGCGCAGAGCACGAAATGTCGTGAAAATGTGAAGAGCAACTTACGGTGGGAGCGAGCTGAGGGTAGAACCCTACAAGTGGGTGGATCAAGTGGGCGCTGGTGAGACTTACCAAGGCAGGGTAGGCACAGTAAAATAAGAGCAAGAGCTGGAACGATTACAGGCTGACTAGAACTTCTAGTATTTCCAAGATGAGCATAAATTCCTTGCAATTAGGGCACCGGCACACCGCCACACTAATTGTAGAAGTGCATTGGCAATAAGGCGCCCATCCTATCAAACGTTGGGAGACGACAATGGGATAGACCTATTAACTTTTAATCACCAACTAACTCACACGGCAAGCAACAGGACTTGGCCAATATTATCTACTAGCTGGAAACGGTGGAAATTCTACACAAGAAAAAGCACTAAGCTCCAATGAGATCTCGGACACGTATCATCTAAATTTTATCTGACCTAATACTAAAGAGACCTAACAGCATTGTTAATAAGTTATTATGTCCCCCAGCCCGTATCAAGCATACGAAGCACGAAAATAACCCAGCGCGAAAATATGTTCCAAGCCAAACCGCCAGTTTTCTGCCTATTACCCGAGAGCAGTTCCAGCTAAAAAGAATGCCAACTTTGTCCTCTCCCGAGGTAGTATCCAATATACCGTCATTTTCGTAATTTTACCGCATCTAATTATGAAAGCGTAACGGTCGTACTAAGGAAGGTACGTAGGGAGGAACAAGCAAATAATTATCTACTAGCTGTACCTGTGAAATTTTCACAGTCTACCGGGCCTTTAATTTTTATACATACTGTGTGTCCCCTTTATGGAGCTTTCCAAAGGTGCAAACCAATCTCATTCTGTTCAACCATTA
>LQNS02276499.1:2703418-2714313 GCA_001587735.2 Parhyale hawaiensis
TTAAGGTCTCCGACTCCTAGACACCGGTTGGTTGACCCCAGACAGGCTGAAGTGGGTGAGAGCCACCCGCCCACAGGGGGCAAGAGGCTAGTGGAAGTTGAACTTCCATCCGGCGTCTAAACATATAAATAAATAAAAACACGACGTGAATTATTATATAGTACTGATTCGCTTTGCTTGTGGCACTCGACGTTTTTAATAAGGCCAGCCAGATATGTAGACAGGTTACGCTACAGGAGAAGGAGTAAAGTTCAAATTTTAGCTGCCACTTCTAAGCAGGTCTTAGGTAAAAGATTCACTGCCTGACTTGGGATATTTTCAACCTTCCTATTGCATGACGCGGTTCCGTAGGCATCATAATTGAAGAGCCTCATTTTCTGTTGAACTTGCACAGGTTCCTAGAATATTAGATGGGGGCAATACGGGTCTGAGATATCACTGAAAACATTGCTTCTCGTCTGTGGAATTTGAACAGCTTTCCGCTGCATCCATACCAGCGTCATAGGATGGGCACGGAGAAAAGTTCCCACGTTTCGATAGACGGGATTCGTCGAAGGCAATATCCTTGATAGAGTAAATGATCCTGTCAGGCATAAGCTTAGCCATATATTTGTTAGATGGATTTCTTCTTCGCAGTTTGACTCAGTCTTGGTTGGAGTTTTTGTTCCATTCTGGCGTAATTCATTTCACTAAGCCTTGCTTTATTTAGCAGTTGAAACTTCACGCTGAGCGGACGCCTTTTTATACTGAATTTACCTTGCAGCCAAATTTCGATGCTTGAAGTTCAATGTGGAAAACTTCGCGTCTTGCGTATTCTGTGGCCTTAACCCCTTCACTACGGTGACGATACTGTTGTCGTCATGACGACCGCACCGCCGCTCTCCGATGACGATGCCCCTATCGTCACGGTTTATTTATTTCTTCCCTGCATATTCTCTATGCCGGAGCACACTGCTATACTCACTGATAGAGCATAAATATAATTAGAATACTTAATGTCGGATAGCGCATCGTATGGCGAAACCGCGCGGTCGTGCGGAAGGGGTTAATGATCTCTGGCACAGTTACCAGCGCGAAGCAATTCGGCAATTACGTTTCTACAATTGAATTCCTTATCATTAGCTATAATAAGCGGCTACTAACAGTTGATCCATGAACTTAAAAAGCTGAATTCTTAATTTTAAGCAGCGAGTCACACACCTTCCCTGGAAAAATATATAATTTAGAAAGCGTCCCAATTTATGGTTTACATCGGGTATAGCTAAATACCCACACTCGGACCTCGATTCAACGGACAATACATGGAACCTCGTAAGGCCAATAATGCTGAATGCGCATAACCTCGGCCACTAAAAAGGTAAAACCAAAACGAGCGGGAAGTTTAATGCGCGGTTATATGAATGCAAACATCGCTTGGCACAGCAACATCGGCTCGTGTTCAGTGCAGCCGCAACTTCCCTCCGGCCGTGGATTTTACCTGTCGCTTCCAAGAGCCACAAAACAGAGGTATAAGTGCAGTTTTTAAACAAGTAAAGAGATTTAAAATTCGATCAAAAACTTTATCTAAAATAAGTCAATATCATTGGTATAATTATTTTTCAACCATTTCAACAACACCCATCAAAATATAATTGATTTGCCGAGACTGAGACCCTTTTAATGCCTCGAACGCGCTTAGGGTTCTATTATTCAGCCTGCAACGTTCTCAGCCAGCTCCAGCAATCCTCAACACTGAGAGAGCGTAACTACACAAACAGACAAATGACTTACCTCCGTCACGGCGTGGGTGTACGATACATCAAAAAACAGCCTCACCTGTGGCAACATCAACTTTGGTCGAGTTGAAAACAGTGCAGTTGGCTTCGCACGCATCCTCATCGAGCTCGCCTGTACCAAAGACCTGGCACTGCACACACGCCTTATACAGCAGGCACTTCCCCGTGCACGTCTTCAGGTGGGCAAGGGGTCAAAACAAGGTAAGGGATAAGTTAGTAGGGCACAAACACAACCGCCAGCCATCGCCTTCAGCCTTGAATTGATTATACCGCTGAAGCAAATATCTCCCATAGCTGTGGCTCTCAACCAGCAGGGAATTGCTTCCCAAAAGGGGAGTTACAGAACATGGAATGGGAACCAAGGACTGGGAGACAGAAGCTCTCAGCTTTCCAGCTCCCAATATTCATTATGCAAAGCACCTTTGATAAACCAAACCAAATTTCTGGGAGCTAAACAACCGAGCGTCTCTCAATAGAGCCACCACACAATAATCCGATGAGCTTGAAAGCTGATCGAACATGCCAATGAGGCTGAGGATGTCGGTGAAAGATGCCGACCACAGGTGCAAACGATCACTCTATAGACGTACCTCAGCTTATTTGTCAGGAGTTCAGATCATGCTACAAATTAAATTTTTCAATACACTCATTGGCATCTCCCTGCAAATAGTTTGATTTATCGAGGGTTTATTGCATTTGGAATCCACCTCATTAGTCAGACAATGTTGGTAAATACGAATGACAGTCCGATGTTCGGTGGTATGATAGAAGTAAAAGTATTGAGAACCACTGCCTACATAATGGTAGTAGAGGGATAAAGGCTTACTGACGCAGCGGGTCTCTAGTCGTATTGCGCCCAACACATAGGTAGCTAACATCAAACAACTTTCGCAATGTGAGGCAGCACGGTTATGAAAAAACGATTAGGCTGTTTTGGCTAAATTTAATAGTTGCAATAAGGACATGTAGGTAGAAACCTAGCGTGATTTGAAAGCCATACATAGGTACATGTACAAGTCAGCTAGTTTCATATCAAGTAGGTAGCTATGAGTTGAAGGCGCAAGACCGCACAAGGTAGGTAATACTGGAACCAAAATTCCAGGTCGGTCTTCTCAAGAAACACCAGAGGCGTTGGCAATCACAATCAAAATAAACATGTTATGCCAGCGTCTTGCGCTGCTCGAACACCGTGGGTATTGCAATCACAACCCGAGAAGTGCAAATAGCGATTAGGAAGCGCTTACCGCGGCAGCATTTTAGGTTACGGTTAGCGTTTTTAGGGTGCGGCATCCCCGACTGGGCTGTGATTGCAACACAGCTCAGTTTGTTACTTGTATCAGGGGTAAAATCTCATTAGCAAATGAAAAACTTCAGATCAAAAACAAGTTCATTACACGCTCTCGATGAAACAGGTGATAAGCAGCCCACACCAAAATAAACACTAAATTGATAATAGACAATGTAGCCTAGTCTATGGATTCGCTCTATCGAGTGTTCAAAAAGTCCATTTATGGTTTCTTAGAAACTCGAGCGAAAATGTAAGGAGACATTATGTACACTCGGTACATTAGTTTAAATCCCTTCTAGTCGCATGTGGTGCAGCAAGTTAAAAAATGAGGGGACGTACAGCAGGTCAAAGAAATCTGGAAACCCATGCAGGATTGCAAACCACACATGGGGAGAGCATACTGGGAAACCAGGAGAAGAGCAGAATAAACTCAATAGAACTAAGGAAATAATAAGGATGCAGAGAGGAGGGTATGGAACGAGAAGAATGGACAAAAAAAGTCACGGAATAACAGGAATAGGAGAGGATGCACATGAAAGTGAGTGATATGTACAGAAATCAATGGAATTAGAACAGAAGTGCAACGAAAAATCTTGGATTCATAATGGAAGTGCACGGGAGCGTAGTAACGACACACAATGAATCGAAAAGAAAAGCAAAGATATGTGTAATTCATTTAGGTATGAAAATATCAGCTGTGACGCTGATTTATGTGTGTGTCTAAGCGATACAATGCAAATGAGAGTGATCTGATGCCTACCCTAACAACATTTGTCATCAGTAAATAAGAAATCAATTTGTCAGTTTCAAAATGCTTTCTGTTAGTTTTGTCAAGTTAACACGACTGATATGATACCACAGTCAGAATGCAGCCAACAGCAGCATGTTGGAAAGTTACCTACTAATAGTTCTGTTTAGCAAATTTTGGTAAAAAGGTCTCATCAATAATGAAAGGATATCATAAACATGAATTAAATCTACACCCTACACTTATATATATATATTCCACGTTCTATGGTATCACACTGAGTGCAGGTGGAGAACTACGGCGCACCGGTGCTATCAACCGTCACAAGGGTAGTACGTACCTAATGCTATCTTTCAGTGCCGTTATCAAAATGAGGCCATAAAAAACATTCAATGAAGCTAGGAGTTCTGTAGACCAGACGATAATATAGAGCTGCTAGCGAGACATGGGAGGAAGGCTACACATATCCCGACTCACCGGACAGTCCTCGCACCACTTGCCGGAGTAGCGGCCACCCTCCGTCTCATAGCACTTGCATTGGTTGCATTCGCACTTGCCATTACCGGAGCATTCAATGCCAGTATCTGCCGATACAACACCAATGGAGATTGTTCACTGACAAAATATATAAATTTATATATAAACTGTACCGTATTTGCAATTTGTGTCAGTAACTTGCTCCGTCAGTTTCGGAGTTTTCTCGCCACAGTCGACAGGAGCACATTATACCGGCGAACTATTCATTTAGAAAAGATGCCGCAAAGTAGGTAGCAAGGGGAGGAACAAAGATAAGACCAACACAGACACTGAGGAGGAGCAACTACTCACCAGGATTAATGCAGTTCTGCGTGCTGTTCATGCACTGGCAGGCGTCACCGGTCCAGCCAGGCTTGCACACGCACTTGTCGCACTCGCAGAGGCCGTGGGACGGGCCGCTGCACAGCTCCCCGTCGTGGCGGTTGCACAGGAAGTTGGTGCACTCGCAGTACTTGCCACTGATGACCTGTAGTGGTTATTCGTTACAGTGAATGAGTTGCTCATTCCTCCAAGACAAAACTTCAATGCTTGAAAAGAGTAAAAGGAGTAGTATGTCAACAGAAACATAGAACAAAAGCAATAAAATAAACATGTATGGGATTTCATAAACGTAGTAGCCTAATACATCTCTTCCAAAGGCTACTCTCGGATGGTCGAACCCCACACAACCCTGTGTATGTATGTATGTATGTATGAGTTACGGCCTATCTACGTACCCTGAGGGATAGGCAGCATGTTAATCTCGTAACAGATAATACAGTAAAATATCGCAGTAATGGACTAATTCGAGGGCAGGGTGCCTGTTCATGTAGGTAAAGCATAATAGTGAGGATGTTGAAAAAATGAGGACAAAAGGAAATGAACAGCATGGTGAAGATGCCTAGCGGACAAATGTAGAACTACTGAACACAATACCGTATTCTACCGGTGCGTACCCGAGTAGCTACCTACCCAATGTTCTAGTCAGTGAGTCATACATTCAGATTGGCAGATTTTTTCCACTGTACCTGATGATCGTCATGCACGACCAGTTGACGAAGGTACAACTTTGCTATTTGCATCCATATTATGTTGTCCGTAAAAAAGCTTGAGCCATAGACCGCAACAGTACTCAACTCTTAGGTCTGACGCTGGCGGCCAGAAGTCCGCAACGAAAAAAGGGGATTTTCTCAACAGCTATTCTTTTCCCCCAATTTAATTCTGAAGAAAAAAATTCGAAGGTACCCAACATTTTTTTTTGCGGAGAAAGTATCTTGGATACGGCGGGGACGCACTAGGGCGCTTGCCTGCATGACCGTGTCTGGACATGTTCATAATAGCTCTCGAGAAAATCCTATTTTTCCCATTTTGGCCGCCAGCGTCAGAGGCCACTAGGACCTAAGAGTCAAGTGCTGTTGCGGTCTATGCTTGAGCTACAGCTACCTGCAAAATAGCATTACCTCATCAGGACTGTCCCTCTCGCTGCAAACGCACTCTCCACAGTTGCAGCTGCCCTGGCCGCTGCAGATCTTGGAGGTGTTGGTAGCCCTGCATGAGGAGTCGTCCACTTCACCAGAGCCGAGGGGCGTGTCGGAACCACACTCACAGCGTCGGCCAAGGTAGCCAGGGTCGCAGGAGCACACACCGCACTGGTACGTACCATGGAACCCGCACTCTGGGGACGCTGGCATGTAGCCCTGAAATGCGCATGGATACGGTGTTTGAACCTAATAAGAAAAGCAGGCAATAATTGCATGCTTTAATATAATTTCATTAGCACCTTTACTACTACTACGTTTAGCTTCTCTCTTCACAGGACGGTGTTCTTGAGGAATAAAGGAAGGTACACACAATACGCACAGAAAAACCAGAGGCTGAAGCACGGATAATAACGGCATGATCTATACATAGGCATATGAATAAGCATCAGTTGTGTATCCAACATCAAAGCAATGCTTGGTTTTGCTTTAATGTAACTGAACTGCTTGCGCCTATAAGAAAGACAAGCTAGAAACAGCGAAAAAGGCAATTCTATTTCCAGAAAGTATTGGCAAAATTGTTATCACAATAAGCGTTCATATGTCTGAGATACCCTGAACTTCGAAAAAAGCTTGCAAAAGTGGCAATCAGACATAAGTCCTTTGACACCATCACCCAGGGTACCGCCATATGGCCAAGAAAAATTCTGGTTTATTCACCGGTTTTCTGATTTTTCGGAGTTCAATATGCTAACGTATAGCTACTCAGGAGTACGGTGGATAAAAACAAAAACTCAAAATCTACAAAACACGCTCATAATGTAATGGACATTCTGCGGCTCTAGTCTGCATCTTGGGCATCAAAATGACGCATACACAACTCGCTCTGACAATATCTATTTTATGATTTCTCTACTGGTTCTCACGGGCTCTCATTGGCACAATATTGTATTGGCTCTGACTGGCACAATTTTGTACTCATTATTATTGTGTCTGAAACAAAGACAATAGCGATCTAAGATGATTTACTCGGCTTACAGCCGGCACCACAACGTTATGCACAGGTGGTAAGAGATGAAGGACGAAAAGCGAAGAAGAGAGAAGAAAGAAGCGCCCGTGCGGACGGTCTTTTCTGTGGTGCCCTCGCAAGCTTATAACACGACAGCCACTTCCCATAAAAAATGAATGCATTGAGCTCACCTCGTGCCCAGGTCTCTCACAGGCACAATCGCACAGCATCTCCAGCTCCAGCAGCAGCTCGTCAGCCAGCGCCACAGGGCTGATCTTGATCACCTGGCGCCAGAGGGCGGGGTCGCTAGGGCAGCTGTCCAGTGTGACCTCAGCACGGAATTCCACCTGCAGCAGTTGTGTGAGCAGCAGCGATATTATATAGGTACTTATTTTACTTCTCATGCACAAGTTTTGCTTAAATGGCAGAGATCGCTATAGAGTCTATACTTATATACTAGAACAAACATCTCTAGCACGACTGGTTTTCACAAAAGAGATGGAAATTCATCATCGCTGTTAAGATGAACCTCTTTTATTACGACTATTGTGTAACCCTGTGTTAACCAGACTAGATTGCTTTACAACCAGCTTTCTTTCCTACTCTCATCTTACAAGATGAAGCCATTGTAGCGAGGTAGTGTAACCTGGAGGGAGACCTGTGATGATGTGGTACAATATATAGCTAATATTGGGAACATAAGGAGCTCGGGCAGGTCAAGAAAGCAGAGGAAGAATATGAACGATGGCTATAACTAAAGGCAAAAAACAAACCCCGACTAAGAATTAGCACGGACCTGATCACCAACGTGGAGGTTATCGCAGACGGAGGTCTCGACTTCAGGACCGCCCTTACAGCGCGAGAAGTATCGGATGTGAACGGGAGCTGTTGCGTTGTCCTTCAGTTCGACCTTACTGGTGATTTTCTGCACGCATATAAAACAGTACAATTATATTGAGTAGTTTATGGCTCCAATTCCACAACAAAGGCGAACTGACAAAAGAAAGAAGGGACAAACAGGATGTCAATAGAGACTTGAATCCCATACAAGAGGATGTTTCCACACAGGATCAACCTGTATGGGAACAGAAAGTCGTGAACGGAGAGGAGGAACAGTGGAAAGTCAAAGTAATATCAGTAGGAGCATAACGGCGGAAAAAAGCATAGTGGGGACGAAGGACAGACGTCCCAAAGTCCTAACTATGACTAAAATAACCCACAGGGTCCCGCTGGGGAGGAGAGGGGCGCTGCTCCCAAAGCAAAGGATTGGCGAACTTAACTAACATAACCCTATGCTCTACGAATCATCTAGCGTCCACCGAGTGGATATATAAAACCGTAAAGCTATAGCTATAAAAGTGAAAGTGAGAAGAGCCAAGCCTGAGAGGTAAAACTCCATTATTATTATTATTATTATTATCGGAGGGATTTCACGACCCAATGATTGCATCGGTTGAGCGGTGTTGGGCTCTACACTCTGGCGCCGGGTCACATCCCGCGACCTAAGGCTCAGAACACTTTGCAAATGATGTGCGCTGTTCCGAGTAGAGCGCTTTTCTGGAGGGTTCCTGGGTGGAGATGGCCGCACTTGAGGTCTCGGAGGGCGGTCTTGAGATTCGTGGACATGGCCCCCAGAGCTCCGAATATTATTATTATTATTATTATATTGTGAGTTTTTCCGCCGTATTAGATACAAAGACTATATAACAGCGATCCAATTTTGTATGATATAGTTTAGAGGTTTAGTGGAACTCAAATGAGTTCTATTAGAACAATCTTGGCCAGGTGCACCATGTCTGGCAGGAAATAAGGCGTGAGCATCTCCAACTCCACACGGCTCGGTCGAACGAAATCGCTCAGCCGTGCGGAGCACAGAAGGAGACGAAAAACGAAAAGAGAAGAAGACAGAAGAAACAGGAACAGATAGGAGTCCCATGGGATGGATCGCTTACCACCATTCGGCGGCCCACCTCGAGGAACACAAGGGGAAATATAGAGAACCTACCTAACTCTACAAAACTAATCTTCTCAGCAGGAACTGCGGCCAGATGCTAGATCCCCTTCGGAGAAGGCACTCGGGACCCTTGGGTCGTGATGCCCAACATATTGTGGCAGGGAAAGGGCCCGCCACAGTATGCCCCTGAGGGTATGGCGATAACGGCATAGGAGCAATAACTAACGAGTGACCGGGAGCCTAGGCTTTGTCTCTGGGAATGGGATCATCGGTTTTTCTATTGCTAACAATTTAATCTAATCAACTCACGCTGTACTCGGTCTTCACAAGGTCGACAATGTTGGAAGAATCCTGGCTAAGCTGACCAGTGCTGGAGCCTTCAATGATCTCCGAGAGGCGGGTGTAGACGCTCTTCTGCTCGGAGGTCACGGCGAAGATGATGTTGATGTTGTCTTCTTTTGCCACTTGGTTGATCTAAAACACAAGGGATTACATACTAGTGGCACTGCAGCGGGTAGCATCTGCGGCTTAAAAAAAAGTTAAGAATCTAATACACTGAAATTCCCTAGCGTTATTTGGAAATTTACCAGTAGTTACATTAGTTCAATTACATACAGCATCTAAAATTAACACCGTAGAGTTGTGGTAACGAGGAGCAAAAGTCCGACTTTTTGAATAACCAGGTGTCAGATTTGCGACTGATGTTCCCAAATATCCCCTACAAGACAATGTTGCGTAGATACCTGAGCCACTGAAGGGTAGTCGAGAAGGGTAGAGTGAGTGTACATGACTCCGTCATTGTCCAGGTGACACTCGCCATCATTCGGTTTCACAATACCGCCGAGCTGCACAAACATTCCTCTTTATGATTACATTTTACCTCAATTAAAGATGGCCTACGTCTTATATTAGAAGCTAAGAGTCACGTCTAAGTCGGCTTAACAGTCCCTAACAGACCAGCCGTAAATATTAGACAGTTTAGTATCTGATACCCTCGACACATTAGCCGACTAGATCATATTCAAATTAGTTTAGGTTGTATAGACGATACGTAACATTAGCTGCTTAGATTCAAGTATACGTTAGTTTAAAAGTCCCTGGAGTTACTCGCTGTTTAGAAGATTGTTTAGTTAATATTTCCTAGGCACATTCGCTGCTCACAAAAAATAGCAAGATTTCCTGCACTCAATACTGTGTTTGAAAGGGGACAGGTAAGAGACAAGTAGTCTGTGAAGGAAAATGCAGAACTCAAACATATGAACCTCTAAGTAAGGGCATAGTAAATCAAGATAGAAAAAAGGAGGAAGGAAATAAAAAAGGTGATCAGTAGAAGTACAAAAAAGAACCATCCTAGGTGACACAAAAAACTAACACTTGCTCGTTTCCACAGCAGAAAAGAACAATTACAAATCGGTAGAATTAATGCAAAGTAGAACCACAGGCTCTGACTAAATGTTTGCAAAGCGATAACAGGAAGTTAGAGCTCCAACAGAACAGTGGGATTAGATAGTCGAACTGAAACACGAAAAATGTTACGGCAAGGTTTGTATACAACAGAAAAATTACTTAAATTAGAAACTCCATTGTATTGTTCTGTATGCTGCATTCGTGGAGCTGCCCAACTGCTCACATGTAGAATAAAAGACACTTTCCGCCAGCAGCAGTAAAGTAATGGTTGGGACAAGAGATATTTACTTTCATCTTAAAACGAAAATCACCAATTTTCTTGAGATATGCTGAGTAATTCTGATAAAGTAATAATTGCTAGAAATACATTTCAGTTTAAGCCCTCATAGCTAATATATGGCCTTAAGCCTCCTTTTTTCAACTACAACGTCACAGAGAGGAAGAAATAAGCAACACATAATAATGCCAACTGGTGCGTGGAATACATAGGCTACACGAGGTCTTTTCACAGGGAATCAAGGTACATGGGAGGGGTAACTAGGGAAAGATGAGCAAGAAATGCCAAAAGATGAGGAGTGCGGGCATGGAAGGAAGCATAGTGGGCGCCACAAAAAGACATTCTGAAGGCCTATGGGGCCTCATGGGAAGAGGGGAGGGGTGAATCTTCATAATACAGGATGGGTGAAGCTACCTAACCGTATGACCTATCCCATGCCCCCT
>LQNS02276499.1:2714542-2728177 GCA_001587735.2 Parhyale hawaiensis
AGTATGTGGCCTACCTGAGAATATACACGTTTCAAGTCAGTAGAGGTTCAGTTCAGCTATCATAGGTGCCTCACCAAACTAATACCTATAGTTACATGTTACACCTCAATCTCAAGTAGACCAAATAATATAGCTACCTACTGGTAATCAAAATTTCATTCTTCTGAATTTCAGGACCTAAGGAAGAAGTAAAAATAACGTAGCAAAAACAAACCTTGCCATCGCCAGCATAATGGAAGCCGGCGTCAGTAGAGAAGAGCAGCAAGTGGCGGGCATTGTCCCTCCAGCCAATCTGGTCCTTGCACTTGATGGCCTGCATGATTGCATCGAACCCTCCCTCAGGGGCGTCCAGGTTACCGGACACAGGGGCGCTGCGCACTTGGTCCTAGGAAACAAAACTCAGATTAGTCATTGCCGCTGAACATCCAGCTACCCGAAGTTATGTTTCCGGCTACTAAACCCAATATTTGGTCATTCATCGTTTGCCAAAATCTAATGCTCTTGTAGGGGCACTTCATTATTTCAGTGTCATCCATGTTTAATGCCACCAACCATCAGGAGCTGTGCTAATGCATCTAACAGATCAGACATTGCACCACTTGGCCCGTGTTTTCAATAAAAAAAGCTGTGCTTTTGAGAGGGAAATGTGAATAAACTTAGTGGTATTTCTAAGTCTTGAAGATTAAAATGAGCCAATTGGCATATTTATTATTATTAGCGATTTAGCGTCGCAGTTTAGGCGTAATTACAGCAGAAACGAGCACAGACAGCTGTGTTAGCAGTGATGTGCAATTATAACTATTACTGCAGATTTAACCAGCAACCAAATACTGTCGAATAGGATTATGCTATGTAAGTACATACCGGAGTACGAGGGAGCATCACGACTAACATAAGCATCGTCATTTAAAAAAGTAGCTAAAACTTAGTGCATAAGAATAGGCCTATATCAAATTCATATGGCAGTCTCGACCAAACTGGCAAATACCGGCAATGGACGTGTCAATGGATATGCTTAGTGATGAATGGCTAAGAAAATAGCTACTACGAATACTAATGTTTTCACTAAATTCAGGAAAAGCTCAAGAAAATTACACCACAAAAGTTTATACCTGCAATGAATTTGGATTACCCTCAACAGGCAGGTATAAAGTAGAGGCCTCTGTAGGCCAATCTGTGGTTTCATTATAATTGGGAAAGTAATTGTTGTATTACTGTAGGGTGTTGCAGAACCAGAGATTATTGGGTGTGAGGAGTCAGCCCTACAGCCATCCAACTTTGCTTAAAATAGGAGTGTAATTAACTAAATTTGAAAAATTTGCTCAATCCAAGTTACGGAGTCATCAGTACAAAGGTCACGATAAGTTAGTAACTTACCACAGTGACAAATTTTTATATCATGGAGTTTCATCAAAGGTTTGCAATCTGAAAATATCAAACATTATTTGTTTGATTTGACATACACTGCTACTTCAAGATGGCCGACTATGAAAGAAAAAAACTCCAAAGCTTCACAATTACTACCGACGACAACTACTCACAACAAAGAGCGAGGCGTTGGCATTGAGTCTGAGGGCATTACGGAAGCCATATGGAGGATCACAGTTGTTGCATGGCTCCTGTAGTCTGATGGCAAAGTTGAGGAACAAATTAAAGACAGTACAATAAAGAGAATAAAAAGGTAGCAAAGTACTAGCAAAGAGCACAAACTTCAAGCACCAGGAAAATTTTGGAACAAAGGAAAAAATCATCTCAATATTCATTTTCCTTTGTGACGCACAAATTTTCAGTTTTTCAAATTAGCAAGCTATCTCATAGCAGTAACTCACGGATGGCACATAGGAAAATGACACGTCTCAACATAGATTATGTGCACTAGTGAGTTAGTAAATACCTGCGTTGTTTAAGCCTCAATAGACACAACTGGGGAGTATCAGGAGAGAAAGGAACGTGCAGTAGCTATATCGACAGAAACGTGGAAAACAAGCAAGAGGGCGGTCCAAAACAGAACTAACAGCAGACATGAGAACTACGGTATGAGTCGGGAAAGATGAGAAAGATCACAACAAAGCATCATCAGCAGAAATATAAAACTGGAAGAGAGCAAAGTGGGCATAATAAACAAACATCCCAAAGGCCTAACTAAGGACAAGGCTGCCTCTGGGGACTCACTGGGAGCCATACTTTCCTTAACCTAAGATGGGCACTGGTAAGCCACTTTATGTCATCTTAGATAGAATTATTAGCTATATACGGTATGATCTGAGGATGGCCCAAACAACTTTCAGATGCATCTGGTGACTCCTTCAGTTCAATTTCATAGCAAGATATTCTCCCACTCAAAAGATAATTCTTAAATCAGCTAGTATAAACAGTTTATGCATTATTATTATTTAGTAGTACTGTAGTAGTATCTACAGAATTTTACTAGTGCATCAGGGACATAATGTCTATATCGCGCTCAACCACTCCTGTGGTTCAACACAGGCTCGTGCGCCACTAGGACGCGTTTTAAATTATTAATGATTTTTGTCTCGGCTTTTCTGTCGAGAGGTCTCAGAGTGGTCAGCGCGCTACTGACGGGAAAAAGGCGCAAGTTGAGCCACTCCAACCCCCCCGGCAACGCCGGAACGCTTTTCCTCAGCTACGCCGCACAGGGGAAGGAGCGAAATACAAGAAGGTAGAAGTCTAGCGGGAATAGGTCGGCCACCTCGATCGGCAGCCCACCTCCCGAAACAGAAGGGGAAGTATAGAGAGCCTACCTAACTTGACAAAACTACGTCAGCAGGAACTGCGGTAAGCTGCAACATCTCCTACGGAAAAGGCACTCGGCACCCATGGATGTATGAGGCCCAAATATATTGTGGTAGGGAAAGAGCCCGCCAGAATATACCCCTGAGGGCTAGCCCTATGCATTATTATTATTATAGTCATAGTTTCACTACCATGAACGCGGGATCCCTACAGCGGTCCACGGTTAGCTATTTCATTATTAACAAAAAAAATGAGAAGAAAAAACTTCTAAGAGACATAACTCACTTCTCAGGAACAGTGCTGACATAAGGCATTACAACTTTGTCAACAAAGGATCCAAAGCCAAGTCGGAAGTTGCGAGTGATCTTCTGCATCTCCTCGGCGAGTGTGGCGCCAAGGGCAGACAGCGAGTCCTTGTCATCTTCCATGCTCTTGGACAAGTCCATGAGGTAATACAAGTCCACGGGATAGTCTTCAGCTTGCCGGAACGTTACTTGCAGCGACTGGCTCTCACCTATAGATTATACCATGTTAAATATGCACGCACACGACAAAAGCTTAAGTACCTAATAGGTACCGCATCACATGTGCTTCAGTCTTACTTCCAACATTCCAATTGCTACATAACTTGACCAACGTCTTAGTTTCCACACAGGCACAACAGTATGGCGAATATCCTAATAAAAATTATTGTTACACCGAAAATTTTAACCCTTTCTTTCATACCGTTAAATATATGTAATATTTCACATTGTGTTACAGATACCTACGAGAGAGGCAAATTAGTTACTTCATGAAAGGGTTAAGTCTCCATCTTCACAACAAGGTGATTTAACAGTAAAAGAAATACGGGATAGCGTATGTGAATCGAAACGTGGAATTCGTGCAAGAAGGTGTTCCCACGCGGTATCAATATAGCTGCATGGAAACAACAAGTCGGAAAAGATTATTATTATATTGAGTAGTTTGAGCCTTTGTCTCCACAACAACGGCGATCTAACAGAGGAAGAAGCAAAGGACATATAGTATGACGATAGGAATATAAGGAACCCACGCACGAAGGTGTTCCCACACAGTGTCAACGCGCATGAGAATAGCAAGTCAAGAAAGAACAGAAAGATCAAAATGAAGCATGAGCAAGTAGGAGTATGAAATTGGAAGGAAGCTAAGTGAGCACGAAAGACAGACGCCCCGAAGGCCTAGCTAATGGCTAAGGTAACATACACGAGCCCCTGGGGTCGCCACGCCCAATAGCATAGGACGGGCGAACCTAACCCTACGGCCCATCCTATGCCCCCTGAGTGCCGGAAAAGAAGAGGACGAACAGAAGAAAAAGTAATAAGTAAGGGCATGGAGTTGGAAAAGAGCGAAGTGGGCACGGAGGAACGACGTCCCAAAGGCCTGACCAAGGCTAACCTATGGGGTAGTCTTGGAATGCTGCTTCCAATAACATAGGATGGGTGCACGGAACTAACCTAGCCCAGTAGTAAATGTCGCATTCTATGCTCCGAGAAGCGAGACCTCATAAAAAGGTCAATTTCAACATGCATCGGTGCATAAGGTACCGTACCTACATCACGCAGTGTACATGAAAAAATTCCATAGTTCGCAATACCACCGCCAGAGCATTCACTACAGACGAAAGGCAATAACACATTTAACCAGGTAGACTACTGTGGTCATAGGAGGAATCATATAGGGGCCACGGAAATAATTAGCAAGTTAGCTCCCAGACTTCCTACCCTAGGTTAAGCTTTCTCAAATCCATTCAATTTTCCCAAATACAAGCTGTTTTCATAAAAAATGGGTTTGTGGCCTACTGGAGAGTAGGTAGTAGCTTTGTGTTAGATTTGATTAGGAATAGGTTAGGATTGGTTCGGTTTAGATAAAATAGGTGCTACGTAAACTGATAGGTATAGGCAGATATCATAGGTAGCTACTTGAATCTCAGGAAGGCCACAGACCCTACAAAATATGCGGGGCATCAAAAAGGTATAAAGTTTTGCCCTGGGCCACCTTATACGCCACAATAAATTGCAGCACATGCTAGGTATGCTCACTTACGGACTCTGAGTTTGAGAGCAATGTTTTGCGGTCGCATTTGAACGAGGCTCTCCTGGTGGTGACTGCTGCTGCTGCCCCAGGCGCCCCCAGCTGCAGCGGCACCTCCACTGCCGGCCAACACACCCGCCATGGCAAGCTCATCGTTGCGCAGCAGCTAATGAACACAGGCAATATTACAACCAGGGAGAAATGCGCGAAGAAATACATAGTATGTACTGTAAACAGGGTTGGCAAGGGGGGGTTTCACCGCGACTGGTAAAGTCCCTCATTGCCAACCCCGAATAGATTACTGAATACGGTAGTTCAAGCTTTTTCTAGAAATTGTAGTTTCAAGAGAAAAAAGGAGACATGTAAAGAACAAATGTTGCACGAATTGTATGAGAAAAAGTAGAGGAAAAATAAAACAAAAACAGTGAATAGAAGTACGAAAATCAGAAGGAAGCAAAGTAGGCACAGAAGAAAAAGGTCATGGGTTCCTAAAGGAAAACAGAATAAACCAAATATGTAGCTACATAGGCTACTAATTTGTACAGATTACAACTGAGCGGGAAGTAATCATACTCTGGGAAAATATGCTTGTGACGAGCCAAGGGCGACGGAACACGCCCCTTTTCTCACCATAAGGACTTAGCCCAGTAGTTCCTTTTGCCCTTTACTATCTGATCGTATCATTATCTACACAAGTGGGTTTTTTATCTATAACATTCTTTCACAGTATCAAAATTGTTCCAACGTGTGTAAATAAGATTCGTGATTAAAATCCTTTTCTTTTCCCAGATCGAAAATCAAGCCACCGTCAGCCGTCCAGCGCCACGCCCGGCTGGTCGGCAGTCCGCCGTGCCAGCGCCACCCTCAGCCACCTGGCGCGGCCGCCAGGCAGCCACCCCGCCAGTCAGTCGGCTGGCGGTTACCTGGGAGGCTGCCTAGGTCCGTCTCTCCATGCCCACGCCACCATCTGGTCGCGACGGGAAGGAGAGATGAATTGATGGTGTCAAGTTCCCTTATGGTGACAGAAAGGGCATGTTTCGTTGCCCTTTGCTCGCTCGTCACAAGCATACTTTCTCACCTCCAGGTCACTTGACACCGTTAGGACCTATTATTTTATGGCCCGAATGGGTAAATATATGGATGTGGAAGCGACCAGAGATCAGATTGTAAAGGCAGAGACTCAATGCATCAGACATATTAAGTCCCAGCCTGTAAGAGTATGATTGATGCTAGGTAGAGTAGGTAAAGATAGCGAACAGAGTAGCTTTACTTCTGTAGGTTTCAAGGTACAGATACATTTGGTTAAACGAAAAATTAGGGTCGTGCCCTCGAAAAGGAGAAGGTACAACCAACAATGGTAAGCAATGGGATAACACGAGGTACATAAATGCTACGAATACTTTCATATTAGAGTGGTAAACCTAATGGACAGGAGCTGCCAACCAGGTTGACATTACTTGAGTTTGTAGTAGTAGTAGTAGTATGGGGTTGTAGTATAGTCGGTTTTTCGGCGGGTTCAAGTTGCCAGTGTAGGGTTGCTTTGGTCTGGACAAGGCATGGGGCATTGTAGGGCCCTTGGGTCGTTCTGTACTGACCGGGCCAGGCGCCGGACGTTGCCAGTTGGTAGATGGTCCGGTCGTTGTTAGACTAGCGGTGGCACGAGGTGGTGCCGTGGTTTTCCTATAGTTGGATGTCGTAGGTTTGGGTTGGTTAGACTCAGACGCGTTCCGGCTGTTATTAGCCCGCGGATAGGGGCTTTGCGTCCTTCTTTGATGGCTAGTGGAGAGTTCTTGGCGGGCCGAAAGGTATTAGGGTGGACGGTAGCTGCAATACGATCGGCTTGTTCGGCAGTTTCTTTGGGGAATAGATCCCCATCTCGAGAGAAGACTGGGGCTTCTCTAAGGGGGCCTAATACCGCAGGCGGGAACATGTCTTCCAGGGTGAAATTACGTAGCTTCCTCCTGTGGTCCACAAAGGCCGTGAGGTGGTAGTAGGCTTCCACCTGGAAGATTGGTAGGCAGGCCTGTAGTACCTGCGCTGCCAGGGAAGTCTGCTGTAGTAGCTCAGATTTTGAGGTATTTTTTCCAGCGGAGGATAACAGGGTGTGGGTTAGGTGGAGAGAGGGCCCCAGGCTCCCCGCAGAGTATGTCCTGTTTTTTTGGAAAGTCATAGGCATGATGCTGACCAAGAACGTATCGAACAGAGGGGAATTGTCTCCGTCTGTAAGCGTCCAAGGCAACTTTGGTCCTTTATTGGCCGGTTTGGTAGGGCAAGCCTGTTGTTGTGTAAAAGGATACTTCTCGAGTACCAATATCTTTTGTGTGCGGAAATCTATTTTCCATGGCCGAGTGGTTGGTGGCATAGTGTTTGTTCAATAAGCCGGACAGAGCCAAGAAGGAATTGGGAGAACTCTGGGTGTCCCTGTCATATTGTGCGCATGCCGCTATTAGCATGCGTACGCGCTCGTGTTGTAGCGCACCAGATCTTGGTGCGATTAAGAGGCAAGCAGCGGAGCTACGAATTACCAAGGGCGATTCGACATGGGCGTTGGTAGAGATTTTCCCGGCAAGTGTGAACTCCAGGGGCTTGAGGGAGCAGATGGTCGCTCGGGATAGCAGGAAGAACCAGGCTGTCTCAGCCAGTAAAGCGTCCACCGGACATGGTATGGCGGGAGGCCTTGCCGGTGCTTGCAGGAGTCTTCCTGGGAACTAGTCTAGCGGTCCGGTGTAGATGGTGCTGATGAATCACTGGAAGAGCTCGTTAGCTGATGGCTTAGGGAGTCCTCATTAGCGAGCGGATGAGCTCCTGATGCTAGGAGAATCTGGGGCCGTTGGTTGATCAGGGGGTGTGTCCTTGGGGGTGGGACGCTAGACGCGGATGATGGTCCTTGGGAGGGCCCGGCACCGATAGGGGATCCCACTCTTGAGGAGTCCTTGTGAGGGGTGGGGCTCCTGGTGGCGTACCCGCCGAAGCGGGGAAAATCCCCGGGCACGAGAGTTGGGAGAGCATTGGTGATTGCCTTGGCTCACGATGTTGCGGCAGAGTGCTTGGTGGCTGATCCTCCGGATCTGACCTGACGGAGCCCAGCGAGAAGGTATAGAAGGAGGAAATTTCGGCCATATCTATGAGGATTTGGAAGGAGCTCCCGTAGGCAGGACCTATCTCTAGTACTTCCAGGCCCTTTTCTCGTGATAGATAATAGTGTTGTGACGGATCGTAGTCTTTGATTCGCCCGAAGAGGGTCCGTTCGACCTCGGTATCCCAGAGACGGTCGGGGTCGATGCTCTGGGATTTTTAGAGAGTTTGTGTCAGACAGTTCTGATGTAGCTGAGCCGGTTTGATCATATTTTGCTGACTATATCTCTCTTGTCACACAGGATGCTGATAGCCAGCTTTACACACGTTGGGCAGGAAGCAGGATAAAACGAATAGGTTTCCTTGTCCGGGAGGCATAGTGAATGTAACATTCGTGGCCTTCAAACTTATCAGATAGTTTGCACTCAGATGCCATAATTCTCAATCAATCTGCCCAAATCTGAAAAGGCAGGGAGAGATTATTGCATTGTTCCAACTTTCTGCGAAACGATACAAGCATGAGAATGTTACAGCACTTATGCTATGTCTTTTGGAGATTTCCGGCAGGATATGTTTGCGGTCCGAGCGCCAGGCAAAGACACAGCAGCGCCGTACTCTGGCCTGCGAGGTAACTACGGAAGGCAGTACTGCCATTTTATCAGATTGAGGGTGTGTAAATATGTGCACTTCCTAGAGGGAATGTCGCAGGGTAAAGTCACAGTAAGGTGCGACCTCTCCGTCGAGGTGTGACCTCGTCAACATTGTTGTTGGCATATGAAGTGCGCCTCTGTTGATGTGTAATCTGTCTTAGTTGACCAGGGAGGGTCTTAGGTCAGTATGTACTTTTTTAGCGGGAATCCCGCTGAAGAGAGTTGCAGGTAGTTCAGGTAAGGGGTATTACCGCAGGTCTCTCGCAGTCTGGCACGAGATACCAACTGAACATATAAGATCTCAGAGCAAACCCAGGGTGGAACAAGTGTCCAGGACAATTTGACTTCCCCTGCTGTCTCAAGAGAACTCTGAGACAGGTTATGAGCTAGACACCCTACAATTACTAAATTGGGGTAGATCCCATGCCCTGCAGGCAGAAGTTTTCTATTTTATTTATTTTTTTGAACTCTTACCGGGTATGAGCAAGACTCCCAACGTTGAAGTTGGGGGTGGATCCCATACCCCGCAGGGCGAGTTTTCTATATCATTTTTTTATATATATTTTTCATTTTATTTGTTCTTGAAATCCGACAGGGTATGAGCAAGAATCCCAACTTTAAAGCTGGGGGTAGATCCCATACTCTGCATGGGATTTTTTGTTTTAAACTTCCCCTGTTGTCTTAAAAGCGGTAGGCTTGCCGGGAGTTTCGTGTCCATGAAGTCGGGAGAGGTAGGCACCAGAGAACCTTCCTCGCCGACTTCACAAGTGGGCATGGAGAGCTGGACCAGGGCAGCCTCCGAGGGAACCGCCTGCCGGCTGACTGGCGGCCGCGCCAGCGGGCTGAGGGTGGCGCTGGACGGCTGATGGCGGCTTGATTCTCGATCTGGAAAAGGATTTTAGTAACGAATCTTATTTATACACTTTGAAACAATTTTGATACTGCGAAAGAATTTTATAGATAAGAAACCCACTTGTGTAGATAATGATACGATCAGATAGTAAAGGACAGAAGAAACTACTGGGCTAAGTCCTAATGGTGTCAAAGTGACCTGGAGGTGAGAAAATATCATCTAAATACCAAACTCAGCCTATAGGCCTTAGTAGAGGCAAGATATGATAAGGAATGAATTAGCTACAATTTGGGAAAATGTGAACTGAAAACCAAACAAAGCCTTTGGCCCTGTAGGTGGGTCCTTGGTTGGTCTAGCTACCCATAAGTGCACAGCAGTAGAAAAAATATTACAGTAAAACCCCTCTAATCAGCACCTCAATAATCCGAAACCCTCCCTAATCCGAACATCTCATTACTGTTCGAAATGCTATCTGAACAAGTGAGCATTTTTCGGATTAATGGGGTAAAATACGGAGTTCCTACAAATACGGTACGTCAGTTCCGTGCAAGGCGCTTCTCATTTTTTGGATAAAAGAGGTGATGAGCGAAAAATCTGCGCGAGGTGCTGCACAGAAGGTACGAACAATCTCTCTATAATCCGTATTAGTGCAGAATAAAGAGGTTTTTTCGGATTTGTAAGTACCCTGGTAATCCGAAATCCCCGCTAATCCGTCATCCCCTTCCCCCCGTGCTGTGCGAACTAGAGGGGTTTTACTGTATTCTGAGTCTGACCCAAGTGCCCTGAGGAGGTAGTAGGTATGAGCTGAATAGATGAATAGGTAGGTATATAATAGAAAATTGCAACAATGAAACAATATAATTCAGGATACCCACTTAGTAACTTGTTCAGCACCATACAAAATTATGAGCCATAAAAAAGAAGAAATGGCTATCTACAGTACTAACCTTGTAAAAGTTCTCAGGGGAGTAGATGTTCTCTTGTCCACAGATGGAGGACCACTCATTGAGGACACTGCCAGTGCGGTCAATGCAGCGAAGCAGTGTCTGGTCAGCACTGCCAAATTCCTGTTGAAATTAAATTATTTAAAGTGAGTGTTTTTATAACAAATCTTATAAAAGATAGTCACAGAAGCTATAGAATGAACAAAGTTTGTTTTAATTAAAAATACAGCACTAGCAAAAATGGGTCATTGCATACTCCTTTTCAAATTGTTGATATTTTCATAGATATACAGGAATAAGGTTTAGAAAAAGGTTTTGTACCAGATGAAGTTCTTGAAATTCTGATAAGACACTGTGCTGAGCAGATAGGCTACTTTGTAAGCTAGAAACAATTTTATGGTTAACTTTGAGCTATATCTCATCATAAAATGACATTTACACTTTAATGTTACAAAGTGAAAGGCATTTTCAATGTACAGTACATAGTAACTTTGCAGCAGCCCATGCTTTAATAAGTCATCCACAAAATGGCAGCCACAGAGAAAAATCAGCCTCAGCTGGATAGGTACCGAAGTTCTCAGATCTTTTGCTACTGGCATAGTAGCTATGTGTTCGACCTTAGATTCAGGTATAATATGAGTACATTCAAGTTATAGTGTGCACTTATCTATATGGCTAAACTTAACCTCACATAACCAATTTGAACTGAGCACATACTGTACTTGGAGGTGTGCCACAGGCGATATGGGTCAAATGTTTCTATACATGGCACTTCAAGTTTATACGAATCAGGCAGTTGCACTGGTACACCAGTGTCTATAAAACAGGTAGCTATATACTCACTCCCGGTTTGCCGCACCACATGCAGTTAGGCGTCTGAATGCAGGTAGAACAATTCTGGGCGTGCTTACAGTCACTGGCAGCTGCCACTGCTATGAGGCAGCTCAATGCTACCAAAATGAGTCCCCTCATCATTACCAAGTCCAATCTGAAAAAAGTGAATAATTAAATGTTTTCTTACAACAGGCAACACTAGTGAAACCTTCAGTTTCACTTCCATCATTGCCAAGCTTGAGCCAACTTCCAACTGTACCACCACTTCCATTTTTCACAAGGTTCATACTATTGACTTTTAACCCAAATTCATTATAATTAACCAAACAAAGTGAGATTTAGAATATCTATGCTTCTCACAAGTAACAAGTAGGCCTACTGGTATTTAATGCTAATTTAATACCAATCATCTGTATTGCCACCCTAATTGGTTGTTCTGACACACATTTTAGTGGTTTCAAATTCATTAATTTTCAGGTGATAGCATCTTCCACAATGACCACGCCAAGCTATTGCATGATCTTCATCTGAGCACATGTCAAGCTTACTCAAATTATCCCAATACACAATTAAAGTTAGACCTAGCAATCTAGCAATAGTAATACCTAGTCATGCTGTAAAGTTGTAAACTATGTACTCCAATTGTGCAAGACGAATGTCTGCTCCTCAAAGTATAGCTACTAGCATTCTGTGGCAACTGTAATATGGAGAACAGATAACCAGTCAATGCTTGACCCCTTCAATCTGAATCTTGAGTCACGTTGAGAGCTTTAAACCTGTGTTATAATCATACCACATTCTGTTAATTAAACTCAGACTATGAGCTACATCATAGCTACACTAAAATCAGGTGGTAAGTAAAGTGTAGGGGCTTCATTCACTCAGCCTTAGTAAGATTTTAGAAGTTTCCTGTGGAAGGAAAGTATGGTAATTTCAACTTTAACCCCCACTCGCACTTTTAGAGACATTTATAGTGAGTGATATTACACCATTAGTCTCATGGAGATTGATGTGCTTATCACAAATTTATGGGTTACAGCCGCCTAAAATTAATTTTGGAAATATTGATACACTAGTGGACCCGCGCATGAAAGAAATTCACACAATAATCGATATGTTTGCTCTCTTCTTTGACTTGCCATTTTTACATTTTCTTGCTCACGCATATTAGCAGCTCTTATTTCCTTCTACTTCAAGTCTGTCACTGTGCTCCATAGGCGCTTCCTCTCTCCATTGATAGCACATCTTCATTCTTGAGACTGTAGTAATCTCGTTCTTTTATATTCCCTATCCTCTTTTTTAATTAAACCTGCATCTTCTAAAGTAAAACACTGCAATAAACTTGAATATCCCACCAGTCAGCTTGTATACAATGTTAGTGCGCTGTATCCATAATACTGTCTTCCACACTTAACTCACTGCCTTACTGAAGTGATCCAATTTCAGAATCTGAAGTGAAATATGCACCCTTAAAGAAAGACAGTGAGCTAGAAGAAATAGTTGTCTACTGCCCAGAGCCCATGAAATACCTGAAGAGAAAGCTACATTGTCAAATTTAATAAGAAAGACAGTAAGCTAGAAGAAATAATTGTCTACTGCCCATGAAAATCATCCCCTCGTGAGTTGCCCGTTTATTATTTGCCAAATTTATACATTGCGACAAGAGAGAAAAACTTATAAAATCGTACTGAAGGAGCTGCATACATAGCCTACTGTCCAGATTTTAAGAAGTGTTTCAAGCAAGAAGTGCATCCAGATGAAGAGATGAGGATCCAATTTTCACCATCTGCAAGCTGATCCTTGATCTCTACAAAAACTTGACTGAATTACAAAATCTGCAAACCTGGCTTATTTTTTGCCTATTTCCTTCAATAAATAAAGACACCAAGCGCTTAACTATATTAGGGTTTACCCTCGCCATACTGGTGGCATCAATCCATGCCACCTGGTACAGTGTTTTTTTTTTGTTTCACATTTTTATTATTTTTAATGGAGAAAAAATGTTGGTACCATTGGATTCAGGATTTTTTTCTATTAGGAAACACTAAAAACAATAGATAGGTATACACTCAATGCAGCAAGCCATAGCTATACCATCTAGAGCTAACTCGTAAAGTGATCTGTACACAGCTATTCTGTGATTTTGGATCTTCTTTTTTTTTTCATTCTTCTATTTTCTTCACCCACTGGGCTGCTTGTGTGGGGATTTGTTAACCTCATGGAGTTTCTCCATTCCCACATCGCCAGTCTGGAGTGATTTAATAATATAGGTTTGATAGGTTTATTACACACAAACACATTTTATATTACAAGTATTTGGTAAAGTAGAAATACTCTAGAATAATGCAACTGCGTAGCCACTGAAAGTTTAACAAACTTATTGGGCAACATAAAACAAAAACTAATAAAATTGCATGACGTATTCTTTAAAACGTTTTTTTAAGACATTATCAGAAATGGGATCTAATAAATA
>LQNS02276499.1:2745420-2773634 GCA_001587735.2 Parhyale hawaiensis
GCATTGCTTGTTCCCAGTTCTCTACAGTAAAGAGTACACAAGCTCAAGTGAATCTTACAGCTCACCATCCCTCAGACATAGGTATGCATAGCTAATCCATGATGGGTCTAGCAGGCTCTACCTCTGTTAGCTCTACATGGATTGTTTTCTTTATATTATTTGCAGCAAGATTTTAGCACATAACTCACTAAGCCTGGTGTCTACTGGCAACAACCCAGTGAGAAGAGTTACTAAGAGTTGAAAACAAAATTGTGATAAGCCATCTATTTTCTTGGAGATTATAATTTTTGGATGCAGTGTTCACATTCACTACCCGGCACAATTCCACAGGAAACCCTAGCAACATATGGGGCTGCCGTGGAGCTGCCCAGAAGCTAAGTTTGCGGTTTTAGCTTCTGGGGTGACCCTTATTGTAGTAGGGTTAAGTCAATTTGAGCCACCATTGGCTCATATGGTAGTGAATGTGTTAAAGGTTAATAAAGCAGAGGCCACTACTAATAATGGTGGCTTTGACTGTAATGTACTACACTACCTACGTAATAATGTTCATTACATTATCAATAAACTTAGAAATTGGAAGCAGATTGGTTTTCAGAACTGAGATTTAGTTAAAGATGGGAAATGTAGCTATATGAAGAGCCTGCTCTCCGAGTAGGTTTTCTTATTAGACTTCCTAATGAATTCACTGCTGGTATAAGGGTGTCAGTGTCCACTGGTTTCATTAATAGCTAATAGCTACTAATTATAAAATCCAGTAACACATTTCATGCCATGTGATCCATTGGCAAGTCACTTGAGACTTTTGCTACAGTGCTTTGTGATCCACTAATCCTTTATTATTATTATTATTAAAACTTCACGCTTGGGCTCCCACGGACAGGTAATACAACCCAAATGAAGCATTTGCAACACCGGGAAGCCCAATACGCTGCTAAAGGAAATCCAGCAAAAAACCANAAAGCCGATGCAGGCAACAAATTCCAAACTTTAGCCGACCAGGGCACGAAGCACCGACAGAACTGATTAGTTCGACATCTGACAGCCTCCAAAGTGAAAGAGTGCGCTCCGCACGCAGCAATTAGCTACTAGCTACAGTATGCTTGACCCAGTCATTAGTGCATATAGTTACCTACTTGAACATCTTAGCCTAGCATCTTGAAGAAAATAAATTCCAGACTTGTAGCATGATTCACGAAGTAGGCATAACATCAGTAGTATTGAGTACTGTCGGCTATAGTGGATAGGCTAAGGGTGGGGTATTCATTCCTACAGTAATGGCAAAAACTGTGTTATGAGCATTGAGCAACACCTTTCCCTTTGATTTTCCACTTAGTTTTAACCATTTATCTCAACTGTTCACATTTGTAGAAATTGCATAGGTATAGGTATGTAGTGCTATTCCTTTGAAAGTGACTTTTCATTCTCAAAAGGGTGAATGGTATTTCTTCAACACCTGTTAGATTATAGCTATCTCCCAACTGCTGCTCATGGTAGCTACATAAACAAACATTTTTGTGAATATACAGTGCTGTTTACTCAATAATTAATTCTGATGTCTTCTCTTTCTGTTTTCATGCTAACAGTTCTATGGTTGTGAAACCTCTGCCTTCCCTCCTAATGCAAGGTGATAAGTTGTGTTTTGTGCTTGTGGCTTACCTACTTTTATTGAGTGTTATGTATTTCTGAGTTAGCTACTAGTACACATGGTACCATGCTCCTAGCTTGTGTGTTGCATTCAGTAGGTACCAGTAGCTCTACTGTCCCTGGCTTATATGCTGCACTCAGTAGCTTTACTGTACCTTTTGATTGTATGTTGCAATATCTCACTTGGTACTGTGCCTCTGACTTCCTTGTAGCTCTGCTCCTCTACTGGATTGTTTACTGCACTTACGGTAATAGCTTGGCTATACCTCTAATTCGTTGCACTCCATAGCTCTGCTGTTCTCCTGAATGGCTTAAACCACTTGCTAGCTCACTTGGTTTCTCTGGCTTACTTGTTGTGCTTGGGTAGTTAGCTTCTAGCTTTACTGCACCCCTGGCTTGTTTGCGCCATTCATTAGCTGTACTCTTGACTTGATTGTGGCATTTCATAGTGCAGGTGTATCCCTTGACTTCTTTAGAGCGCATAACCTTTCTTTCATACCTATGTTAACAACTTGATACATTATGTAGCTAGCTAGTGTTATTTGTAAGAGAGAGGCAACTATTTCATGAAAGATAGGGTTCATAGTTCTGTTGTACTTTTTGCATGATTGTCGCATTTTGGCTAATAGCTGTGATGTACCCCTGATGTCATTGCCGCTCTTAGGCCTCATAGCTCAACTATACTACTAGGCTAAGTAGCTAACTACTAGATTCACTCTAACCCTAGTTTGTTTGCAGTACTTACCAGCTCTACTATCCACCTGGCTTGATGATACTGTAGTACCTACACAAATTGTAAATGCATGCTTTGGGGATCTTTGCTTCTCAACATTTCAAGTTCAGATCCATTAGCTAGTTACAACTTTGTTCTTATGTAATTACTAGCACTGAAAAAGTTCTTGCACCACTGGCAAGCAAGAGTGAATCAGTACTTCCTTTTAGAGCATAATTTTATTAGCTATTAACGAACTTAATATGAAGAGCAAATACTCGCCCGCGTTGTATACCATATTTAGCTATGTAGCTACCTACATCTTGAGGAAGCGGAATTATGATTTGTTTTTTTTTTATCTTACATATTTTTTATGTAGCTATATTTACATCTAGTAGGTCTTTTACTTCTGCAAGTGTAGTTCATCGGTAGTGATGCTAGTATGGATGCCTTACTTTTGTTGTACTGAAGCTGTTTCCTCTTCTGCTGATAGGGCCTAGTCACTTTCTAAGAACTGTGTATAGAAGGTGCCAGTACCATATAGATAATAAAATCTAGGGGGCTTTTTACACACAGTAGTATCCCTATTTTCAAACTTTTTTTCAACCTTCCACTTACTTGACTGTGAAGGACTTAACACCCAGGGAATTTCACTGTACTACCTTTACTTGCTGATTGCTACTTTACACATGTTTGCTCTTAGAATTGTTACTGTATCCATAGGTCTGATTATTCTTGAGAAGCATACCAATAGGTTGTAGAGGAATTTATTTTTATCTTCATGCGAAAAAATTCCCGGGCTGCTTTCTAGGCAGTCAGAATGGGTTTTCTGGAGCTCAGGTGCGCTGGGCGGCGGCCAGCCGAGTCGCTCAGCCATCAGCCAGGTGGTGTCAGGCTAGGCAGCCATCATCTACATAGAGGCATGAGCTGGCCCATCTCATCATGCCCATTTGTGAAGTTGGAGCAGGTGCCCTTGTGCCTGCTCCTCTGACTTCCCAACCGATACCTGCTATCCTGGCGAGCCTTGCTTCATATACAGTACAGTTGAACCCTGTATTGCCCTACAGCACTGGAAGCCTCTTCCGGGAAACTGAATTTTCTTGTGAAACGCAAAAATCTCCATTGCCGGAAAAAACTTGTTTGACAGACGTCTATCCGGTAAATTGAAACTATTTCTGGGAATTTCAATGCCAGGAAACCCGTTTGCTGCACATTGATGCACCAAATTGAAACTGTTTCTGGAATATGCACACATCTGGATCACGCACTTCTATTTGCCATAGCTACATTTTCTGGCAAATACTGCAGTTTTACGGATTATTAAATTGGCACAAAATTTTGGAACTTTTTTGAACCACAAACCTCTAGGTATTTGCCGAACTTTCTCCCGCTAATACCAAAGCTTTCTGGCAAATATCAAAGTTTTTCTGTATTCAGGCCAGGTTTCTGTTTGCTGGACCATTCTCAATAAACCTTGGAAAAGTAAAAAAAAAAAAATCTGGCAAAATGGGGTTCCAATGTATATTTGCAATAGCAAATTGTAAAAAATATATATGAATAGGAAAAAATAATGAATAAAAAATACAATATTTGAGAAAGAAATCTGCAGTGTGCACTGTGCAGAGCACTGCCTCGGTATGACACCAGATGATTGAGTTGCTCTGTATCTGTTGTGAGCCGTGGGTATGGTCTTAAAGTCCTGCATAGTACCCCATCACAACCACAGAAAAGAGAAACTTCAAGGGGCTGAGAACAGCCTTGGTGCGACGCCATGTCCTACAGTTGCTCTGCCCCTATTGTGAGCCGTAGATATGGGTTTAGTATGACGCTCTTGTTCTACATAATATCGTCCTCACAACAGAAGAAGAAGAAAAAAAACTGCAGACTGCAGGGCCAGAGCGCCAAAGTTCTGCATAATAGCCTAAGCCTCTGTGAGGCCGCACATGGTCGCCTCTCGCCCTTCAATGTGGCTCAGTACTGCAGGCTGCTACGTGTACTGGGCCTCACGTCGTTGCTCCACGTGCGCCTGCAGTCTAGTTGGGGCACCGCTTCACTTCATATTTTTCACTCATATTTATTCTATTATGTTGCCCCTTGTATACGAACTAGATGAATGTGCATATGTATCATTTTAAGTGGTAAGTTATGAAATTCATATTGATAACTTTGCAAACCTGCTACTGTGTATTGAATTAAAGAAATACTTTGTTGCTGTTATATACCGTAGCTACAATCGAGGTCCTAAGACAGTGTACCTACAATTTGATTTTGTAACTATAACTCCCAAGAAAAGTACCGTAGCTACTTTTGTTTTGCTTATCCTTTCAAGCTACCTATGTTTTTCTCGAAGGGCAAGTTATGCCTGAGTACATTGTCAGGAAGACTGCTGCTGCAGTCTTGCACATGACCAGAAACACACCCTGGTTAACCTTAACAGACGAAAAACGGTACAGACAGCACTCCCAGGTCTTCTGAGGATCTTTCCGCTAAAGACTTATTGGAACTACTACAGCATTGGCTGCACCCTCGGTCTTCCAGGATCGGGTGTGTAAGGAGGGATCCCCCACGCTAGCCATTAGTTGCCAAAGCAGTTAGCTACTACAGCCAGCAACAACAGGCCGCTTAGCGTAAGCCGGATGGCCCACATGTAATACTGGGATCTTCCGCAGAGGCATCATACTGCCCCGGCCAGTCAAAGGAGGCAGAGTCACACAAGCCTGACGGCCCGCAAGAGCCATTTGGGTTCGTCCTCATAAAAGAACCCTGATATAATTGGCTCATGAAACAGGGACCCTGAAGTTTCCTCGCAAGCTAATGAAAATGCATCACTGTTTCTACTCCATAAATATCCCTATGGAGCCCTTCATCATAAAAACGGGTTGCACCTGGCAAGGTGGATTTCCGGGCTCAAGCTGAGGAGTGTGCCAAAGGCCTCGGCTTTACTACTGGACAGGTTGGTTATAGGCAAGCCTTGCAAAGTCGTCTATAACTGGAAGCAGCACAGGCCCAGGAACGAAGATCACAGACAGAGGAATGACGGGCAGAAGCCAAACGACAGGCTCAGGCTTTGGAACGATGGGCACAGACGGAGAAGTAAAGGGCACAGGCAGACGCAGCAGAATGACAAGCTCAGCGGGAACATGAGACTCGGCTGAGAGAGCTTGAAGGCCCACGTACAGCTGAGCCTGTCCAAACTCATACCTGGCTCCTTTGACCCTGCCAGGAAATATATGGATGAATTTCTCCAGCGCTTTACCAGCCATACCTACCAATGCCTTAGGATTCACTCATGTGGAAACAATTGTTACACTTGAAGACTTGCTCACCCCGTATGAGCGACGGCTGATGGACGTCCTCCCATTACAATTTCACTTCCAATTGCCAAAAATAAAAGCTCTGCTACTCTATGCAGACAGGGTCATTCCAGCTAAGCTCCGCGCCAGCTAGTAGCCTAGTACGACCTGAAACCCGAAAAAGGAAACAGTATGTCCCGTTAATTAGCTACTTGCTAGGACGGGCTAAGACAAGCCTTGCGAGCCTGGTTAAAAGTTTGTAACATAGAGCCTACTCATGAGACCCTCTAAAACATCCTCTCAGTCGATCATGCCTATTCTTTGAAGATTCTTTGAAGCTCAGCCACATACCTCTCTCTATGAGCTCTGCAGAAACGGTACTCAAGCTTTGAATAGTAAGAGCCCTTCCCACCCAATGTAGCCACATGCGTCTCAACGGCCGACACCATTGGCGACCAGAGCTCACGGTACAACTGGTAGCCCGTACAAGCTGAGCTGCCGCAGTCCACAAAGATCAAGCAACAAAAGCACCTCGAGCTCCGCGTCACGGCGTACAACACCTCGTACTTTCCACTCCACTGCTTTTGTCGCGGAGGCAACTTCTCAACAACAAACTCAAAAGGTCTTTTCACACACATCAGTGCCGTCATTCATCAGTGTTGGTAATATCCGTGATGCATGAGTGGTATCTATTCACACTTATCCGTGGTGCCACCGTACTGGATGATCAGTGATTTCGTGATGACAACGTTTGCAGACGTGGACTTGGCAATGATTGTCATGACTATAGATGAGGAGGAGGTGGAGCAAAATGTGAAGACACATGTATGGGTCCTTATTAGTTGAAAGAGCATGTGGTGTTGATAACTGCTTCATATATATATAACGTTTACTGGTACCTATTTACCGTTGACTTTCATTTTTTCTCCTAATTATTCCAAGTCTCTTGCTTAAAACTGCTGTCCAAATATTTTGGGATAGACAAAGCATATAGAACTGAATAGCTGTGCACCAGTTCAATGAGAAGTTTATCATTCATTTTTTCAAAAGTCAGATGACGTCGGTGAAATCTGAAAACTATCGGCGGCTGTGATATTACTTTTCACGTCACGGCGCCTGATCAAACGCTGAGAGCTAAAATACGGTACTGAGCCTGATGTGTGTGAATGTGACGGTTGCACTCAAAGTAACGATATACTGTATATATTTTTTCATGGACACTGAACTACTGAGAGGACACATCCCGGATAAAACACGAACATGTGTAAATTAGCCTTTAAGCTGGCAACACTACCTACCTCAGAAGGGTTTTGAACAGGCTGCTTGGCACTGTCCGACTTGATGAGATGGGCCAGCTCATGTCTGTATATAGATGCTAGCTAGCTTGTGTGGACGCCACCTGACTGATGGCTGCGCCGCTAGGCTGGCCGCCACCCAGCCTAGCCAAGCTCTGGAGCACCTGGAGACCTATTCAATCTGCCTGGGGACTTGAAAAATTTTTCAAACAAATACAAAGATTTATATAACCCTTAGAATTTATTGATACACTTCTCAAGAATAATCAAACCTATGGAAATTGCAATGATTATACTGTACTACTAAGAAGCACTTTTGAATAGGGTTGCGGAGTCAGAAGGTTCAAGGTCCGACTCCTGGCCCTCCAGCATTTCCAACTCCGGGACCTCAAGATTTTCTAACTCCAACTTCCGACTCCTTTATCCATCTAATAGCTATTTAGCTAATATAAACATTAACTCTTTCCAAGTAGTTTTGACCGATTTTTACACACATGTTAAGCTAAAGATGGTAGTTTTGTACATTTACAGCAATATTTTGCATCATTAGTACCATTTGGGTCATTAAATTTCATATATTTACAATTCAGTAATAAATTTCTTGAAATATACATTGACACCCAGGTATATTCATGCTAAGGGAGTTTTCAAAAGTCTTCTGGGTTTTATGTTTAATATACCTCAAGCTTTCGAACTGCTAAATGTAGCCCATTACCCTGAAGACGGGCTATGTTTAGTAGTTCGAAAGCTTGGGGAATATATATTAAACGTAAAACCCAGAAGACTATTGAAAACTCCCTTAGCAATTCAGTTATAATAATTATAATTAGGTCAGCTAACTACCATGCAGAAAACCTGGGGTGGGGCCAAATTGTGGTCTTTATATCTGATGCTTAACATTTTATCATCTGTGAATGTAGTGAGAGGGGAGATAATGTTTTTGTAAGATTTAAGTATATATATGGGTACATATATATATTTGTAAATAGTTATACATAGATATATATATATCTGTTCACTCAATTAGTGGTCAAAGCAGTTGAATGATGTTCATAATTTTTTGTAGGGAGTTTGATGGGTTGATTTAGGTGTGTCCCATGCTAATAAACAAGGCCTAGCTGACCATGAAAATGACAGCATTGATTTGCCTCCACTACCGCCAATTGTCTTACACCATGAAGTGTTCTATTTTTTCCCTGTGTTATTATTATGTAAGAGGTATAATGGGGCTGTGCAATAAGAACCTTGTTGGACAAAGCATTCAAATGTGAAACTAGGATTAGCTCACCATCAAAAAGGACTTTGTTGAATTTGCCCCTACCTTTGGTGATGGTCTTACGCCGCGAGGCATTCTAGTTTGCTTTTAGAAGATTTCCGATTTGATTATTGCACATCGTGGCAATGAAATTGGGTAATCAAATTGTATCATGTAGCCTAATTAGCATTGGTGCATTGGCATTAGACAAGCTAGGTAGGCAGTCTGTGATCAGTGGCCAACACATATATCAAGCCAAAAACAAATTATGTACCATTTCCAATGTATTTTACTACCTATTTTCTAAATCTTGAGATTGAAAATTCTCAATTGATCAATGTTTTTTAAAAATGGGACGTCGGAGTCGGACTACAAATACAGACTCCAACTCCTAGAGTAAGTTAGATTCCGACTCCCCATCAAATCCTCCAACTCCGGCCACCTTTGACTCCGCAACCCTGCTTGTGAAGTAGCTAGCTATTAGAAAGTAAAGTCAGTACAAGCTCCTGGGCCTCAGTCCTACTCAGTGTCAAGTTCACTATAGCTGGGGAAAAAAAGGTGTGTTTCAGCGCCCCTGGCTTGTCAAAAGCATAAATTTTAGCTGTTCCTGGCAAGAAACACAGTGAAGTTGGTCCAACTGTCAAAAGAGTGCCAGTACTGTATCAAGTATTTTGAGGGAAAATGTTGTCTTTCTGAAGCTGTAACAATGCTTGTGGTTGTGAAGCAAGTTGTTTGAGAACTGAGGTACCTACCACTGTATTGGACGCCATGTTCAGGTTGAAATTGCATGTGTAGTGTGCATTCATTGAAATCTTGAGTCCTTAATTAGCTATTTAGTCTTTTCTTTAATTTCTGCTTAGTGACTGTACACGAGCATCATAGGCCTATTTTTGCTGCTAAAATTTTGTCATTTCTTGAAAAAATGATTGAGGAATGCCTTGTGAGTCTCGTAGCCATAGTTAATTTCATGTTTCATGTTCAGCAACTGAGTTTTATACTTGAGAGTTTGAATACAAAATTATTGTTCATAAAGATTGAATATCAACTCTGTTTTTAAAATTAATATTAGCTTTTAAAATAATTCAGATAGCTGGTAGCCTACGTGTGAAAATTCCACAGAATTCAAGTTTCACTTCTAATTCATGTCCAGACCTGTATCACAGTTGCAAGTCAACTAGCGAATTAACTTTTGAGGAAGTGAAGAACAGGAATTCCAGGCTACTTCTGTTCTTCATTAGCCCATATTTTGGTTTTGCTATATTTCCTTTAGCTATTGGAAATGTAGTGTGTGGAACGTGAGCAGCATAGCTCTTTTGTCTTTGGTGCAGTGTTATCTATTTTCTCATTGTTGTTTATTTCTCTGCCAGTGCTGTGGTACCCACTTACCGCATAGACCTCTCTCTGCAACCGAGGCAGCGCTGGAATGAACTTATTGCCGACAAGAAGCCCCAGGTGTGTGTTTTCTTTTTGATGATCACGTGATTCCTGCAGATGGGAGCAAACCTACATGCATCATTAGGCTGTTACCTCCTCTTCCTCCTCAATTGAAATGAAAATAATGGGTAGTGTAACTATATCTAGCTATACAGGGTGTTGTAAAATTCTTGGTGCAAACTTCAGCTAGTAGTAGAAAATAACAATTTAAACACTTATTCATAAAAAATTGAAAATGCTTAGTTTGTGAGATTAACATGTAAATAATGAATGCTGGTTATTAGTAAGCTACATTCGTGCACTCTGCTCATTAATACACACGAGGGTAGTTCTAATGCTCGATAACAAGAGATAATTTTTATTAGCAAGGATTTCATTACAGTAAATGTTCAAAATGTCTGCCATGAACATTAATACAAGCACGACACCTTCGTCGAAGGGAGTTGTGTACATTCCCTAAGATTCAATGGATCTCAGCAATATCTCCAGCAGCTACTGTAATTCGGATGACAAGGTCTTTCGACTCAACTGGTGTATCATAAATAAGAATATTCATACGTCCCACAAGAAAAATCCAGCGGAGACAGATTAGGTGATCGTGGGGGACAGGACATAGCACCATTACAACCAATCCATTGCTTTTGAAATTCAAGGTTGAGAAAACGTCTCGCATTCAGAGCATAATGTGCCAGGGCTCTATCATGTTGAAACCAAAGTCTTCTATGAATACCCAATGGCACATCGCCCAATAAATCTGAAAGGACTTCTTTAAGAAATACACTGTAAACATTTCCAATGAGACGCTTTGTCAAAATGTCTGGACCAATGATTAATTGTGAACTGATAACTGCCCAAACATTGACAGTGTAGTGATGCTAGTGGCAATGTTGATGGATGACATGAGAGTTGTTCTGCTGCCATACGTGAAAGTTATGAACGTTAAAATATCATCATGAGTGAAGGCATCTTCATCGGTGAACCATACATGTTTTGATTCAAAAAAGTGAAAAAACCACTGCGCAAATCGTTCACGAGGAGCATAATCTGTGGGAAGTAGACACTGGACTCTCTGGAAGTGATATGGATGATAATTATTCCTGTTTAATACATGCCACACTGCAGTACGATCTTGAATTTCCATAAATTTTCTAACCCCAATATCTAAAAAATGAGTTTTTTGAATTTTTTATTGCTAAAAAAAGTGTTTATATTAATTTTTTCTACTGGTAGCCGAAGTTTGTACATAGAATTTTGCAACACCCTGTATATAGCTACTTAGTTTGCTGTGAGTGGAAACTAGTATGAGAATTATCAGTGTATACTTTTATTAGGCCTAGTTTAAATTGATGGATATGCCTTATCATAGGTAACTGTGCATCAACACTGCGGCGATCATTTGGCAACATAGCTACTACCGTACTGTACTTGAAAAAAATAAATTTGTAGTGAGTGAAAAATACCTTATGAGAACTATCAATATATGTTAGGCGTGCCTCATATAAATTCGTAAATATGCTGTATCATTTTTTTCTTTTCTGATCTGTTTAGTGGGATATTTAACACTCTTATGGTAACATGTCTAGTACTCGTCCACCATGCTAGTAGCAGTCCACTTGGCACTAAAAAGCTTCCTGTGTGAAAATTAGCAGTGCTAAAAAGTAAAAAGCCGTACATAGGCTTGAATTGTAGGCTAAGTAGTGCGCCACCATCCATGAAAATGATGAGTGAAAAAATAAAACAAAAAATAGTGGTGGTTTTCACATTTTGTTTATGTTTTTAGTGAAAATATGTAAAAACCACCACCATTTTTTATTGTTTTATTTTTTTGCCCGTCATTTTCAGGGATGGTGCGGCACTACTTAGCCTACAGATAGGCCTATGTGCGGCTTTCTAGAACTGTTAGTTTTTACACAGGAAGTTTTTTAGTACCAAGTGCACGGCTACTAGCATGGTGGACGGGTACTAGACATGTTACCCTATCTATATTAAGTTGAGACTCCCTTTTGCAGCTGCTTGCAATGGTGGGCCATGCCTTCAACTTCACTGAAGCTCTCATTGGCAGCACCGCCACCAACTTCCTATTGAAAAACTTGGGCAAGGTAATTTGCTAATTACAGTGCGTTAGATTATGGTTTCTCTTCATGACTTGTGCCGAAATTGCTTGTTCAGCAAGTTTTCTCAGGTATTTGATGAGTCAGGCTTGATTAATTTTTTGTTTGAACGATTACAAAATCTACATCAAACATAGCTATAGTCAATCCAGCGTAAGGTGTCTGATGAGTGTGGCTAAGAACGCAAAGCAACTTTGCCTAATCTCACTTAAGCGCGTGGTATAACTTGTCTCAATTGATAAAATTATATTAATATTCGAATACTCAAAGTGCATTAGTTAATAGATTAGATTTGGCACTGCCACTGCCGCGTTCAATTCAGCTCCGCCCCTAAAGGACTGCTTACGCTGGTTTGACTATAGTACATATATTTCATTATATTTCATAGCCATTACACAATATAGTTGATATAAATACTATTGGTAGTATTATGCATCTATATTTTAATGTTGTAGGTGGTGGAGTCTATTCCTGCTACGTACCGAGAAGAGCTACAGGGCATTGCAGAGGCCAGTGGACTGACGCTGGATGAGGTGACATTCTATAATCTGTTCTATGAACTCTTCACCTTCTGCACCTCGATCATTCTGCAAGATCCTCATGGCGAGATATTCCATGCCCGCAATCTGGACTTTGGGTTGTTTTTGGGGTAGGTTTTGTATTGTGGCCCAGTGTTGTGTTTTTTTTTTCATTGTGAAACCCAAGAGCGTCATTTTAGAAAGTTTCACTCTCTGTGGTTACTAGGGTAGTTAAATGTCCAATTGTTGCCTCCCTTCTAACTTTTGAGCATACTAAATTGAAAACTCTCGCAGTGTCTTTTCTCGGTGAATTTACACTTTCAGTACGTAAGATTTTTCATAGTATAGCCAGTATTATATATATGATGATTGCTAATATAGCTAGCATTTTATTTATAGCAATTGCTAGTACCGTATTTCTAAGTTATTAGTATTTCTGACATCTGAATTTATTTGTGCTGTCATGGGAACGTGGATCCTGTTTGACAGGTTATGTAAATAACAATGCATAAATCCTTTATTTAAAATCGTCAGTGCTTGTCGATATAAAGAATGACAATTTTAGTTCTGCGCTTTAGGATTAAGGGGTTAAGTTTTGGTAGGACTGTGTAAGAACGATGCAGAATTGGACGTATCCCCTCTTCTGTTTTCTCTTCAGCTGGAACAACATAACGCACAACTGGCGCATCACGGAGCTACTGAGGCCCCTCGTGGTGCAACTGGACTGGCAGCAAGGCACTACCAACGTCTTCTCCTCCGTGTCCCTTGTGGGCTATATCGGCATTGTGACTGCAGTGAAGCCTGTGAGTGGCACTGCCTCTGAGAAAATAAGATGAGCCGTCACGGCCCTTACATGTAGCTTCCTTCTGTTTTTGGCCGGGTAGCTTTGACAGTCTGTGATCCACTGCAGCCGTGCGCGCCTCTTTACCACGATCCGGTGCATAAGTGTATTCACGATGACGTTAGTACTACGCCATATATTGCCGTCAGGATGAGTCATGGGGTTAAGCTGATGGACTAGACTTCCTGTAGTGTCCACTGTGAATCGCTTCAAGGTTTCTGACTAGTTTGTGATCTTCCTTCTCTTCCTGCGTGCGTTGTACTGTGTTCTTTCTTGAATGGATGTTTAACTCTCTGGACATAATATATAGCTACATGTCCTATTTCTTCCCTTGAAACGCCATCGTAATTTCTAGGAAGATTAAAGCTTCCGTAATGTAGGTATGTGATAATACTATGTGAACACTAATTCATAGCCCCTCGTGGGGAATAGGGTGGGCCTAGGGCTAGATTAGTTATGATCGCCCATCCTATGTTGTGGGGATTCGCCCTGCTAAGGGACCGCATAGGATGCCGTATGGCGATGACACACGCTAGTCAAAAGAACGAGTATCGTCATCTTTTCGTCCGAATGTTATGTTGAACTCTTGTAAACGCAGCTTTGCGATTGGCAAGAAATGGTGTGGCTTAAAATGTTTACCGTCAGTTCAGTTTACTCCGCAAGTGCCGTTTGTTAACTTTTCGACATATCATATCTGGATAGATTTATAACTTAAAACTCTTTGCAAGTGTGTGCTATTTAAATGGGCACATCAACTAATTCGAACGAAAAGATGAAGATACTCGTTCTTTTGACCAGCGTGTGGTATTGGTATGGCATTAGATACGCCTTTGGAGAAATCTGTCTCTCGTGCCCAGTGTATTTCCTTCCATTATCATGCACGTACTGATGATGCTTTGTTCTGTTCTTCCACTTCTTTCCCGATTTACTCTTTCCGTGCGCGTTGAGATTCTGTGAGAACGACCTCATGCCTAAGTTCACGTTTCTACTGACATACTACATGTCCCTTTCTCTTCCTCTCTTGAAAAATCGTTAATTATGTCTAGGGAGGCTTGAATGAATGTTTCATCCCGTGGCATGGTCTTTCTAAAGGGCCCCATTCACTATATATGCCGCCGACTCAAGAACAGACAAGGTTGGAGCTGCGACTTGCGCAAGTCCAATTTTTTCAAGGAATGGAGGCTTTTCACGGAGAGTTCGTAAAAGCAACTAATAAAAGGTTAAGTATAGAGGAGCGATGAGGGGAGGTATTTACCAACACACATTCCCGTATTCAATGCTCAGGAGTACTTAAGTTATTTTACCATTTAGATGGATGCAGAGTGCTGTTTACGCCTACATCTGACCCTGCTCATAAAATTTCTGATATTCCTGCGCAAAATTGTAGGATTGGGCTACTCTTGCAGGAAATCCGCTATTTTCAGGAGTTTTACGCTACTTTTCATGAGACCGAAGTGGCAACCCTGGTGAAATGCACGCGATCCCTTCAGTTGGCAGCACAAGCTGTAAACTCCGCCCTCAAAATATCAGGAAATGCTGATCCGTTCCAACTCCAACTCATGCCTGGAAATTTGGTGTGAGTTGGAACATGAGCGTCGCCACTCACGACACAAATTGTCATGAGCTGGGGTTTGCGCACTGAGTTTGAGTTGGCGGCATGTTTTGTGAAAGGGCCACTTGCCAGCTTGAGCTATACAGGGCACTGAAATATGAATAAATTGGTGCTTCATTGAATTTGAGGTTTCCTTAATAATGGGGTTTGTATGCCCAGAGTTCTGGCAACAGTGGAACTACTGTTATTATTATTTTTTGTGATCTAAACTAGACACTTTATATAAAGCCCACCGGTGAGCTTCTAATTTAGCTACCTGTATCAGTTTAACTGATAACTCGTGTATAACTCGCGTTGCTAGCAATCCTAGCTCCTTTGTATTTTTAGTCCTAGGAGGCTTAAGCGAATCCCCTTGATTAATTAATGCTCTATCTTTATGAAGATTCTTATATTCTCCTGGACCTGAGTTGCTTAGGGAGTGGTAAACATAGAAATGCCCAAGACCTCAGCAGGAATTTTGTTTGCAGGGCGCCTTCAGCTTGACCGTAAACGAGCGTTTCTCATGGAATGGCGGTTATGTGGGCCTGGTGGAATGGATAATCTTTGGTGACCACGACCAACAGTAAGTGTAGCATAATGGTATGATGGACACTAGGTAATTAGCTCCCTAGTTCACTAAAACTCCTAGAACAAAGTTCTTGAAATTGAGATAATCCAGAACCCTAGGTAGTATACTCGTTGTCCTGTTGGTTGAAACAAACCATAAGTTGGGTCTCGAGGACACAGGGGCATACATATTTTTTTTGATGCAGCTATGCTATGCTACCTTACTTGGCCTGTTTCGATATAGCTACTGCCCTTTTCCAGTTTCCTCAACCAGTTACATTCTCCAATTGGTTTACTCGGCAAACTTCGTGTCCTTTGTGGTTGGCACGTAACTTCCCCCCCCCCCCCAACATACCATCTACCCCTGCCCTTGTATTTTCTTGAAAGGTCTTGCTGTTGCTGTATCTAGGAAGTGATCCAATCAAACTTAAGATGTAATTACATCTGCTAAAGAGGTTATGTTTCTGACTGCGTTTGCGTGTCTTAGCAACTTACCGAGTTAATTAAAAAAGTTACCCCTCAGGGGTCATACAATGGGCCATAAGCCATAGGGATAGGTTAGTGTATGTTCGCTCATCCTACGTTATGGAGAGCAGCGCTCCCAGGGGACAAGGTAGGTTACCTTAGCCACTAGCTAGCCCTTCGGGACGACTGTCTTTCGTGCCCACTTTGCTTCCTTCCGATTTCATGCGACTGTTGATCTTACTTTCCTTTGTTCTTCCTCTTCTCTCCCGACTTGCTGTTCCCATGCACATTGATCCTGTGTGGGAACACCTACGTGCATAGTTTCCTCGTATCTATCGACATTCAACGGTATATGTCCCTTCTTTTTCTCCCTGTCTCAGATCGCCGTTGCTGCGGAAACGGAAGCGTAAGCTATTCAGTATAAGTAATATTTAAAAATTTACGGACGAATCCTCATGAAATTTACAGGAACTGTCATGAATGTCGCGAGTATAGATAATTAAATTTAGGTGACGATCCGTCCTTTTCATTTTCGTTTGCCTTTCTGTTGTCTGTGGGCAGCATTAAGCCGCCGCCACACTTGTGCTACAAGCAGCGTGCGACGTAACAAATTTGTTGCACGAAGGAACGTAACGTCGCCCAGATCGCGCGACACCGACACACCGTGCATTGCTGTCGGGTAGAGACACCATATCGCGCGCAAAAATCGCATTCCATTGCTTGTTGCGTTGGTGTAGTCCTAGCCTAATTCAAAAAGTTTTGATTAAGAACCTTACAAAAATTGCTAACACTATCGCGAGGTAGAGATGTTTAAATTTTTGTAATGCTGTGGCAGACCGTTTATCTGTCCGTCTTATGTTTTATCTATTAGCAGCCTAACTCACAAATTATGAACAGATTGTCAGGGAATTTATAGGAACTATTAAGAATGTCACGCGGAACAAGTATAAGTATATAAACTTCAGTTTTGATGATGAGCCGAAGAAAATTTTGAATTCTTAACTATTTCGAAATTCTCTCGTGTTAGCTTGTCGGAGCTCTTCTGTAGTTTATCATATTATCCAAGTCTCGGTGTAGCACGTGCTGTGCTGTGCAGGCTGCTGGCGTTCCTCACACGAGACGTTCTGCAAACCGCCACCACCTATGACGAGGCCCAGCAGCACCTCATGAAGCCTCGCCTCGTGGCTCCTGTCTACTTTATACTAGCGGGCACCGAGGCCGGCCAGGTGGGTGATTCTCTTGCCCGGTTCTTTTATTCGAAAATATTACCTCCCTAGAAAGCGAGCATGCTACGTTGTCCGCTATGCTCCCATGCTTGCATGGTTGTGCCACCAAGAGAGGCCAAGGCCACTACGAACGTTTTTCACCAAGCGAATATAGGGATGTTTTTCTCCAATTAAAGCCAGGGACGTTTTCCTCCAAACGAATCCAGGGAAGTTTTTCTTCAAGCAAATCTAGGGACGTTTTCTCCTTACGAATCGGCCTTGGCGTTATTTATTGTTGCATTTGACTGTTAAACCTGTATACGGTAGCTTAGCCATAGAACTACAAGTTTCTTGTTATACATTTGGTTACAATGTACCAGGGCTTGTCCGGTGATTCACGTAGTCGGGGTTCTTGCTTAGTTTTCGCTGTCCACTGCTGTAACATTGCCACTACCTATTCGACATGTTGTGTCGACAATGCAATTTCATTTGTGTCACATTGGAAAAGTATTTTTCGAGCCCTTGCTCAGTTCCTCAGGCTTCTCTAGTGTTTATTACCGAGTTTCTCAGTTGTGTTCATAATAAATTTTTTGGAAATGTGTAAACGTGTATCAGTGCATAAATTTGACAGCTTATGCTTCGTGTGCAGTAACTTCCCCAAAATTTTACGAAAGATATTAAAACTCAAGTATGAAAGCTACTGTACTTGTGGTATTAGCCCTCCAATTGGTGCCTTTGATCACACTTGTTTTTCTCTGATAGCAAGGTTGCAGAGTGGAAGCTGTGAGAAGTCGGACAGTTTTGCGAGTCAAGTCCCATTTGTCCCACCAAGAGTTTCAGTTCATGGCGGATGAAATTTACTCCATTGTATTACTGATTTGGAGCCGTTGTGAGTTGGAGGTTTTTTTTTTTGTGCTACGAGTCGGGCACGGCCTGAACTCGGATTTAAAAGACCCTGGATCATGTGGCACCATGGTCCTGGTAAGTTACTCACATCCGTCTTGCAAGTTGCTTTAGGTTTTCTCTTATCAGTAGCATAGCATGCGTGTGTGTATTGATCATATATATTTGGCTGTTGCAGGGTTGCATCATCACGAGGTACAGGGACGGTTCTGACGTCATCAGTCTGGACTCAACTAAAAATGCAACTGAGCTCTACTTGGTGCAGACCAACTATGACCACTGGCATACGCCGCCTTTCTTTGACGACCGTCGGACGCCCGCTCTGACGTGCCTGGCCGAGCTGTCTTCAGGTACCAATGCCTCAGTTGGACATTCCAAAAGTTCTCGTTCAGGACTAATGAGCTACTTCTGGCGCGGCACCCACAAGATAGCCGACACCGTCACGACCTACTACCACGCAGGCATGAGCAAGCTGCGCCACATGTTGGGCTACAAGGACGGCCCTGATGGGTCTGTGAGGAACAGCGGTAAACTGAGCGCACCTCCCTCAAACAAAACGCTCGCTGTGCTCTACAATGTGCTGTCCACGCGTCCCGTGCTCAACAAGCTCACAACCTACACTACCCTCATGTCCGCTAAACAGAGCTACATCAAATCCTGGACTCGTGACTGTCCGGACCCTTGCTGGCCGTGGTGAATTGTTTCTCTCGCTTATTGTATGGACCCGTGGCGAGTGGTTAGTGTCACGTGTGTTATGTGGGCCGTGGCTATTAGTTGGTGCCACTCATATCATGTTGGTCGTGGTGATGATTAGTTTCTCTTATTGCATGATCGGTTGTGAATTGTTTAGTTTCTCTGGCTGTGTGGGTGCTGATGAATGATTTGTTGGCGTCGGTCGGGGTGAGTTGAGACAACCGGCCTGATGGGGTGAGTTAAAGAAAAAAATCTGGAAAAATGAATGACTATGCCTATAAAATAAACGCACTCTTATTTATTTTTCCAGATCTTGTTTGTTTCAATTCACCCGACGCTACAGGCCGCGGACTATAAGCGAGGATGTTTAGTTTTCCCAGTGTGTGAGTGTCCGTTGGCAAGGACTGAGTGACTCGCAGGTTGGGAAATCCGGACGTGATGACCACGCCTGTTTTCGTTCAGCTTGTATCGGATAGGTCGTGACGAATGGTTAGTTACACTTCTATTGCGGTAAGTCTCCCGTGGTGGCCGAGAGAATGGTTTCACTTGTATTGGTGACAAGTTTTACTAGCAATTTTACGGTATTATAGATGTGGCCAAAGCGACAGGTTGTTTCGCTTACATTTTGTTGACTGTGGTCCAGCGTATCACTCATATTACTAAGTAATTCTCTACTCATTTGGCATTATGACTCTCAGGTTATTCGCAGTGTGTCAAGCGTATTTAATTCTGTGTGTCATTCATTATTAACAAGATGCTCTCTTTATGTTTCGTCCTAGCCTTTAGGCATAATCTCTCCCTTGGTTTTTTGAAGAATATTAATGACGTTACTATAGGCATTCTGAAAACTTGGCTGTGTATATATAGTAAGGTATTATTAGCTGTTCCGAAATAAATAATTTATAAATGATTATCGAATATCTCCTAGAAAATCTGCAAGACGTTTTTAGTGCAGGAGGCTCCTTGTTAGCCTCTGGACCCTAATGTGAGGATTTCATCAAAATAAAATGTCATGTAATAGCCTCGTTGTTTGTTACAAAACATCACATAAAAAATATCAAAGCGATAGCGCTTAGATTGCGGTCCTTGTATCTACATAGTAAGTATGATGTGATTTTATACGTAACAACTAGCTGTGTTAGGACTGCTAGTGTATGTGTGACAATTTTAATTTGCTGCACAGGTAAACTCTGTAGCGCCGTGTTGTAATCACCACCTATTCGGGTTGTTGTAAACTAAAAAAAAAAAATTTCCGTAACACGAAGTAAATTTTTTTTGCAGCCTTTCCCTACTGCGTCTCAAAAGTACCATCTGATGAGCATCGTAGCCAGTTCGGCAAATTGTAAGCAATTAGCGGACGTCTTATTTTGTTTGCCTTAAATTTCCGATCAGAACTAAGCTCTATCATATACAATAAATAGTAAATAAAGCTAAGAGTCATAACTGAAATTCTTCGTGTCATAACCCTGCAGTATTTGTTGTTGAGAGCAATGTATCGCTGGTATTATCTGCACCGACGCAGCACGACTTCCAATCAACCTAATCGCTTCTCAGATTGCGAACGCAACACGTTTTTTATGCCGTGGCTGACTCCTGAGACGCGTTGTAATCGTAACTCCCAATGTTTCCTGTCTTACATCGCTGGCACCGCCGCTCGAAATTTGAGTCTCAATGACAACCCGCAATGCGGCAGCCAACAGCAATTGCGGCGCTGGTTACGATGATGCACGTAGCCGCTCAGAGACCTCCGTTTTCAAAAAAGGAACACAGGAATCTTACGAATGAACGAGGAGTACATTTGTAGCTTTGTTGATGAGCTACGATCAGAATAACTTTTTTATTGTTGCTTAGCTTCCACCGCCTGCCAATTGCTGAAGCTCTCGCATTAAGGTTGCGATAACAAGACGCCTTTTGTGTAGTAACACTCGTAACCCTAGTGTTGCGATTGCTCCGTACTATTTTCTTTATGTGTGCCTCTTCTGTGGTATATATTTTGTTGAAAATATTGTTACAGATCTATTGGGAAAATTGTGCTCTGCAGGATAAGTGAACTTCGAAAAGCACCTCGTTTAGGTTTTTTTTTTTTTTAATGTGCTAGTGCTCTTCTGTGTCGCCGCTATCATAGTGGTGTTGTACTGTCACGAACATTGTTCATATATTTACAAAGTATTCATTTTACCTATGACGGTAAAACCTTCAATATTATGATAATAAGGCCTTCATTTGGATTTGAATTTCATATTTTTCTTGACGTGCTTGCTACATGTAGCTACTTGCTTTTTCCTCACTTTGACTCGCAGATAATGCTGTAATTACGGAACTTTTTACAAGACGTATGATATTAATATACCTTTTATATAGAATAACCAAGATTTGATTGAAGCAGCCAGCTGCGAGAGCCAATTTAGGAAACCCTCCTTTGTTCACTTCTGTCTCATGTAAGAAATTTGGGGTTTGAGTAGGTTACCTTAGCCATTAGCTAGGCCTTCGGGACGTCTGTCTTTCGTGCCCACTTTGCTTCCTTCCACTTTCATACTCCTACTGATCTTACTGTTGTCTGTTCTTCCTNGTGTGGGAACACCTTCGTGCATGGGTTCCCCGTTTTTCTGTCGACATACTATATGTCCCTTCCTTTTCCTCTCTTAGAAGAGCTAAGTACTTATTTAGGGAGGCTTAAATCTTCTTATAATACCTAATACCTGTAAGAAATTTGTATTTGTTGTCGCGGAGGTCGAACTCGCAGCAGCCGCACTCTTCAAAGCTGTGATCTTTGCTTGCTTGGCCTTCCTTTGGTGACGTCACAACCTTCGTGAGCAGACAAAGCTTTGGAAGCAGTAAAGTGCCTCACGGGCTGTGACGTCACCGAGGGTAGGCCAGCAGTGATGTGTCCCTCTTCATGGTCCAACTATGTGTCTCGATGACCGTTCCTAACATTCCTAGTTCTAGTACACTAACTATGAGTAAAATTTACCCAGGCTGGGCCCCCTCGCTACAAAAGCTTTTCCCCAGTAGGCAAACCATAAGGCCCAGCCCTCTTGTAGCAAACTGCCTCAACGTGGTGATAATGTTTTGCTCTGTGCTGTTTCTATGAGACACCAAAAGTTTATTTAGTCGTTACAGGGTCAAAATAACCAGTAATAAGCTTCAGTTGTAATGGGTGACCCAGAAGTCACTGTATAGTTCTAAGCTGATATATGGTATAGCTACTCTTTTTTTTGCTAGCTGATTCTGAGTGTGGATGGACCGACGTCTCCACCCAGCAGCTGCTCTACTCCTAGAACCTAAAACCTCTGACTTGGCTCTCCTTTCAATAATTTTCTTAGTACCTGTTACCGATAATGCAAAAATTTCCTTCACAATAGGAAGGTTGCATAAGGGAAATTAATTTGTACTATGGTACTTTGTTTTTATCGCAAAAGAAAAGAGTAAAAAAAATCATACAAGTTTGCCACCTATCGGTGAGTTTTGGGTTGCCTTGTACCTATAAGTATTTTAGTCATTGTAATCTCAATATAGTCATGTTCTGTATTAGTCGGCACTAAGAGTTCCTTATTCAAGTTTTAATACGGTATCTAGCAAATGTGTGTATTATCCAGTATTAGCCTTAGATTATATTTTATATTTGGTATTATGCGTTGTGCACCGTATTCAAGAAAAATATTATCGAATCTCTTTTCCTATATCATTTAATGGATGCTTACTATATGATCTATATAATGTGTGTGAATTTCATTTTTTCAACTTGTGTTGCTTGCTTTTAAGCTTTTTTACCGCTTTTCTTACTGACACGCTAGCAACGTCGAAGGCATCATACATTCACCACCCAGGTGGGATACGGCAACCTGAAAAACTTGAACCGTGACGTGAATTTGAAATCGCGGTTCACACATTAGTCTTTTCAACGTGTTCTTTTGGACCTGGCGAGCCCTGCCTCAACGCTGTGGGGTCACCTAGCTTGTCGGTTGCCATGGCTTCTTTACTGCTGTCGTCCACCGGGCGAGTCAAACGGAGCTGAACCCTGCAACAACGTGTTTTTCAGCCGAGCGTGAGACTGCTTTGACGAGTTTTTCTAAGCACACATGTGTGCGTGTGCACCATAGGATTTATTGAATGGTAGCAGTCAAGTCTGTTTCCTTGAGCAAGCGCCGCTAGCAAGCCTTCATATATTTCTTCAAACCTGCATTTAATTAGAAATCGGAAAGCTGTTAATTTTCTACTGTTCACAAGTGACACAGGCTCGCGTTCGGACACACTGCTGATCGAGCACGTTGCACCGACTAACGTGTCAAACGGCCTTAAGCACTGGCTGACTGGCATCGGCGCTCTTGGCGTGTTGTGATTCTATCTCGTCCTTATTATTAACAAATCGTTAACCTTTGAAGTACACGTTTCTCTCTGTGTACTCTATTACCCTTCTTCTATCCCTCTTGGAATACCATTGCTCTGGTTTGGAAGGCTTAAACTAATTGAAATATTTTACCGGATAGATTTTTTCCACGAGAAACTTGCTCAGTCGGCTGCCATTGCACGTTCGGAAGTGTCTTCCATGATCAGCGGTCTTCTTCTAATTACCTACCTACTTGCCTTGCCCGTTTGTAGTGTCTTTCTACACGTCTTTTCGTCTTTGTTTTCTCTATTCGCCATTGTCGCGTCTACGTTACTCGAATTCCGTATCACTCTTGAGTCCCTTGGCCTACCATAGGGTCATTTCTCGAGGATAAATTTATTTCTGTTCCCAGCTTGCTGCAACTAATAGCCTGTTTCACTACGCCCTCTTGTTTACTGACTTTCTGTTTCCACACACAGCGATCATTTCATGGTTTCCTTTTTTTTTATCTACGTACGTTCGCCTATCCTGTGGGCCCTCAGGGCGCATAGAATGGGCCATTGGGTTAGTAAAGCTCGCCTTTCCTAATTTATGATGAGCAGCCACCCCACGGGATCCTGTAGGTGACCTTGGCAATTGGCTACGTCTTTGGGACGTCTGTCTATCGCATCCACTTGGCTTCTTCTGTTTTCGTGTTTTTATTGATGATTCTTCCTCTTTTTTCCCCGACTTGCTGTTCCCGCGCGCGTTGCTCTGGTGTGGGAACACCCTCGTGCTTGGGTTAGGTGTGTGTATCGAAAATCTGTATGCCCTTTTTTTCGGTTAGATTGCGTTTTTGTGGGAACGGAGGCTTAAGCTATGCAATGATGACTTCATGCGATTCAGAAGAGCAAGTGAAAAACACATCGAAGCTAAGCTCGCATTTAATCAAATCTCACTTTTAAAAGCCTAATGAACAACGATTGAATTGATCAGATGTAGATTTAGTTTCTTACGTGTTGACTGCTGCTCATTGCTTACGTTATGGATTGTCTTCATTTACTTGGAACAGTAAGTGAATCTCCTATAGTTTCTCAACATTTTATGAGAATTTGTCGCTCACTGCTATATTTTCTTCAAATATATTTGATTTGAAAGGCACTTTAAATATCCTTTTGGTTTTAGTGTCCCTTCTTTTTGTGTACGGGCTGTACATTTACCTACTCTATTTAGTGTAGCTGTAAAATTTGTAATGGAAACTCCATTCTACGGTTTCGATCTATATTGCATGGGGTTATGAGAAAAATTTGAATCAGAACGAATCATTGGTAATGTTAACTACATTTGATTATTTGGTTTTGACGCGAGGCGAGCGTGATACCTGCTTTGCTAGTAACTCACCCCACTACACTATTAGTAATCAATTGGTTGACATTTGTTTGTTGTATATATTTTCTTTTTTTTATTTTAGGGATACATTTCTTAAGCTCAGCTGAGCCTGCAGTACTTTGCACGTTAAGAGCAAGCGCCGCACAACCCAACTCACGGGGTCGTTTGTGACTTGCTCGACGCCCGACCGGCACGAGGGTTTCCCATACTATTAGCCCTCTTCCACTAATTATGCAGATCTCCTGCAACGTATGGACTTCACACCAATGACTGTGCTCCCTGCTGCAGTAAAGAACACCCCAACGTGGCGTGTTCCCATAGAGACCTTTTGCCGCGGATGCGAATTACCCAATAAATCATTGGTGACAGAGACCCACGCAAGGAGAGTGTTCCTGAATCGTGTACTGGAAAAACACGCGGACTGCAGCAAGATTTACTCTGACAGCTCTAGGATGGGAGAATCAGTGGGCTGTGCTGCGGTGTCTGGTGATGTGGTGCTCCGCAGGAAGCTGTGGCCTGGGACATCGGCGGAGCTCTACGGTTTTCTCGAAGCATTGGACATTGCCGAGATGATTGACCGTTATGGTTATGGCATAACATCTTTGTTATATTTACTGACTCCCAGAGCACATTGGAGGTGCTGCAGAACTATAACAGCAACCATCTTGTGGTGTGCGATATCCTCGGAAGGCTGACAACCCTTACTAAGGGGAAAAGTAGCTGCGGATTTGCTTCGTTACCGATCATGTGAGAGTTGCCGTTAACGAGAGGACTGACAGCGAAGCTAGGGAGGTGGCAGGAGCCCCAGGAGGGGGTAAACCCAGCTATACTAGGTCAAGATTATTACTACTACTACATACGGAAATCTATGAGAGCGGTGTAGCAGCAGCGGTGGAATGACTTCATTAATAAGTTGAGAGTGATAAAACCGGGAGTACAAGAAAGAAAGAAAGAAAACACATTTATTTCTCCCCGTAGGAAAGTGGGCAAGGTCCAGGTGCGGCGACCGCCGCTTGAAGGTGGTATTGCGCCGTCTGCGCATTGGTCACACCAGGCTGACCCATCAATACTTGATGGATCGCCGCCCTCAACCCTATTGTGATGACTGGCTGGTGCCGTGGACAGTACGCCATCTCCTTGCAGGATGCCCCAGCTATTCGCAAAACTGAAGGAGATACTTCTCATACCCCCGGGGAGAGGACATAGATGCGATGATGATAGAAAACTTTCTGAGCCCCCATCATGGAAATTTTGATGCGGGAAGGATAAAAAGATACTTAGAGCGATGTACAATCTACGAAAACCTGTAAATTCGGAGGTTTATTGAGATGAATGGCAGAGTAACGCTGTTGATACGCGACCATCTACTAGTAGCAGAGATGTAAAATTTACGGGGCCTATGACCTTAGATTTATGATTGATGATGAAGTACATGTTCTCGGTACTATGCCGGGCCAGTGACAGAGTGCAAAACCGAGAATATACCGATCCTGTATTTTCGGCGCGAGGAGGGCGTGATGCCTGCGGCGCTAGTAACCCAACCCACTATAAAAATATATTTATTAAGCTAATTCATCTTTCGTTTAAGTTTTCTTCCTGATTATAATAATATTTAGCCAATACCACGCTCACTTGACACCAGGAAGCAAAGAGCATTCTTTGCTTCCTGCTTGACACCATCTCCGCTAGCTTCTTTCCCTTTCGTGTCATTTCTGTGTCTGGTCAAGTTCTCCCACCAAGAGAATGTCGACTCTTATGGTCGGCTGCATGACTTCACGCATGGTTCTTTTCGTCATGGTAATGGGTGACACCCAGTAGTCAATAGAACGAATTTCCTTATCTTCACGGCTGAATACTTCACTTTGTCATTTATATTGTTCAAAAACACAAAAAATTTTGAGTTATAATTCCCTTTGAAGTTTGAAGAAATGTAAAAAATTAAACTAGGAGCCATAAACGCTCTAGCTAAGCAAACAGAAGTTAACGGTAAATATTTAAACACTAGTTATACCTATGGCAAACTCGCCCACATGCCAGGTAACCCATCTTTATAAGTAAAGTCACTTAACCTTGCCTCCTACGGGGAAGCTGGCACGCACTGCCCATGCTACAAATAGAGATAGACCCCAAAGGAGTGAGTGTACGGCTGCAGTCGATCACGGAATGCTCAGAGCTATAGCGCCATGGGCGGCATGATCTTTTGCAACAACTCGTACCCATCTAACTATTTCATTTCTGGGAACGTTAAGCGCGTCCTTGACAGCTGTATAGATAACATATAGTCAAATAACTAGTCAGTTTGTCAAGTGCCGCAAGAGTTCGCCTGCCTGGGTTAGCATTCGAACTTCAACTTTCAGTATCGTGAGCTTTGCACTCTTGCTGGTTGTCGCTATCGCGGGTAGCTTACCTGCAGATTAACGACTTCTACTGCAAAACGAGTAACCAGGTAGGAAGAGACAATTACAAGAAGAAGTTTTTCGAGAGCCCAAAATGTGCACTTTATTAACCCTAAATGTATTTTTCAGCAATTTTTATCCACTATTAGGACTACTTCAAAAAAATTGTTCAGCCTTAAAACATAAAACACTTCAGCTGGATGAGCTGATTTTAACAACTGCCCCTTTTATTGAATTTTATTCACTTTCGTTTGATTTACGGTCGCTTCGGCGTAAATTTTATAGCGAGGCCTAATAGATTAGTCCAAATATATATTCATACCCTTAATTATGATGTGAATGACGTAACCAACCTAGGAAAAACGTAACTCGATTTGGGAGTATGACCACAGTGTGCTTGAGACAACAGGCACTCACAATTCGCAGCAGATTTTGGATGATTGCTGGGACGGATTGATTCGGACTCGGACTGGTGCGCCGTGCATCCAAGACCTAAAACACAAAAGAACGAAGGTGCCAAGAAATGATGGTTAGGTAGTGCTAACCAAGTGTTGTTGTTCGTTGGACTGCGACCGGTTGAGATATCGTTACCTGCAAACCTTGACCGGTGTTCAGTGATACGTGTTAACAATTATCACAATAGACCCAACAGTATCCTAAATAGCTAAACCAATTTGTGTGAAACTGTGCTTTCTGGTGTTTGGTGTGGAGTGTAGACTGTGCAGTAAGTGAAAAGTGTAGTGAATGGGTCTGGGACCTGGAGGTGGCCATGAGGCTGCCACTGCCCCTCAACCTTCTAAAGCTGAAAGAAGCCATGAAATCAAAAGAAAGCAATAAAAACTCCAAGTGGCAGCAAGACTCCAACTGCCAAGACCGGTGCTGTACCAAAGCAACCCAACAAAGCATCTGAAATGGAAAAACAAGAGAAAAATGCCAGTAGAGATGCCAAGTCAACTGATGTGGACAATAATAATTGCAAATGAAGAAACTCCTCCTCACCAGTGGCTGCTGTAAAGAAACCTGCTGCCTCAACCTGTCAACCAACCTTAGAGTTAGGCTACCTAACAGTGATGACTACTTTAGTGACAGCTTATCTACGTTCAGTGGTATAATTCTGGAATCTGACAAGGACACATTTCTGGATGCCGACAATGCAGTCATTAGTCAACACAGCATCAGCTGATTGAGCTTAATCAGTAAGTGTAGTTGTAGATGACCCACAACCCAATCCGCCTAACGTTAGATCTGCTCGAGTTACTTAGTCGAGTAGACCTGAACACTCCAGAATACCTAAGACAAATCTCTGACTCTGATGGGCCCAAACAAGTAATTATCTTCAGTACCGTCACACCGATTTTATCAAGAATCAACCCTTTCTGAATTGGCAAAGCTATGGATGCAGTAGGTGTGCCAGTGGAGAAAATAGAGAAGCAAAGTTCTGGCAGTCTGTTGGTTACCTGTAGGGTAGAGGCGTTAGTCTGCGATCACCGGCTTAATCTGCGATCACTTTTACACCCCTCCATTAAAAAACTGCTGCAAGACAAACCATTGATGCGAGGAAGATCAGCTAGGGCTCAAATTGTAGCCAAAGATATG
>LQNS02276499.1:2826350-2842538 GCA_001587735.2 Parhyale hawaiensis
ATTCAGGGAGCATCTATTAAACTGCCGTAATATGTGATTGCCTGTAGCATTTAAACGTCTAACCTGTCGTCCAATGTCTGCGCAATCATCAAGTTTTTCATCAATGAGATGTCCCAGATACACAAAGCTGTGGACATAGGAGGTTCTTAATGGGATTTAAGTTGGGGCTATTCGCTTGTTAGGTCATAATCCTTTTTGATTTGAATCCTCCATCCGCAAGCCAGTTAGCAGTGTACCGTGCTCGGTGTGAGGGAGAGTTATCGTGCTGAAATAGCAATTTGGATCTGCGTGCGATAGTCTGCTCATCAAACCATGGAATCAAGTTGGCTTCAAGAAACTGGCAGTACCTTTCTGCACTCAGTTTAACTCCTTCTGCCACTTCAGATGGACCAATGAGGGCGTCACCTACTATCCTGGCGTAAAACATTACACCTCCACAAACTTGTTGACGGTTAAGCCGTGTCTGTTGAGGTCGGTCATGGAGGACCCATCCAGACGCCCATCCATCTTTACCATCATGAGTGGCTCTGCATTCGTCAGTAAATATGACATTGGAGAAATCAGTTTTCATGTTCTCTTCAGCCCATTTGATCCTATTTTCTTTGAGTTTTTGTTAGAAGTGGTCGTTAAATTGCCTTTTTGACTTTCCCTAGCTTCTGCAGAACCTCACGTCTCGTCTTTCTGCTTGGTATTGGGGCTCCAGCGTCTTCAAATATCACCTCACTTATTGAAAGTTGTTTTCTAGCCATAGAAACCTTCTAGTGTCGCATATCACGAGCAGTCAATTTCCTCGTAGAGGCTCTATCCGGAGTTTTCCGTTTGACCTTACCTTCAATTGCTTAAGCCTTACATGTTCGGTGATCACGCTGTAATTCCTTGGAAACTGCTAGTGTTGTCTTACCAGAAGCCAATAACGAGGTCACTTTGATCTTTTCTTCACTGGTTAGACCGCTTTTCTTGCCCATGTTGACTAGAGAGTGATGTTGCATAATCTCGCATAACAGCAGAACCCCGTGCGATAAGCAAATGTCAAATGTTGCCAAAACGTGGGAAATGGTTCCGTTTTTTTTCTCTAACTGTTTTTATAGTTACAACATACCTGTGCACTAACTTACTCTTAACATTTTAAATGTTTGACACTTATCTTGAAAAATAAGGACAAAAATTTTATTTGCAGAATCAAAGGTAACATATTGTGAATGACGTTCCCATGGAAGGGGGATGTGCTTTGAGAACCTATGTTATCTCCCATTCCTTAGAGCTCTAAGACGCATTTACCAGATGAGTTAGGTTCGCCCATCCTATGTTATGGAGCTCGTGAAGCTTATTTTAGCCATTAGCTAGGCCTCCAGGACGTCTATCTTTCGTGCCTTCTTTGCTTCTTTCCATTTTCATACTCCTACTTGCCCATGCTTTATTCTGATCTTCTTATTCTTTCCTGACTTGCTGTTCCCATGCGCGTTGATCCTGTGTGGGAACACTTCCGTGCATGGGTTCCCCATATTTCTATCGTCCTACTATATGTCCCTTGCTTCTTCCTCTATTAGATCGCCGTTGTTTGGAGACCGAGGCTTAAACTACTCTATATAGGCTAATAATGATTCACTGATGGGTGCTAGAAAACCAAGAAGGCTTGAAAAATCCATGGGAAGGTGTGTGCACCCCATTAATAACGCTGCTTTACAGAAGCTAATTGCAAGCCTTGACTCAATGACTATCTTCGCCTGTATTCTGCAGACCTACAACCCCGAGACCACGGCGTCTCTGGTACGAACTTACCACCTGGTGCCCAACGCCCGCGGCGTGCTGCTACTTGAGCCCTTGCTGTTCTGCTGCACTCCTGGTAACAAGGTCACCATAATCGCCACAGCTGCTGCCACTACCAGCCAGAGTGAATCGAGCACTGTGAGTCTTAAGTAATTGAACGATACCTCGGAGCTGCCGTGAGATAGCTACCTACGGTGATATGCAGTATGTCTGCCCAGTGGTGGTAAACTAGACAATGAGCGACTACTGCTAGGGAATTCCAACATCTTTTATTGGGCTATTTAATAGTTGGTTCTGTAATAAATTATGAAAATGTTTATGATTGCTAATATTTGTGGACTTTTTATTTTTTATGGAGTGCAACTATCGTAAGTAGAAGGGGTAGTTGTTAATAGATACGGTAACTTTTGCAATTTAAAGCAATAGGCCTATGTAGCGACCTAGATTTTTTTTAATCCTTCCATTTTCATGCGGTACTCACTTGTAGTTATCTTCCTCACTCACTATAGCTATATCATATTGTGTTTATGTAGCTACCGGTATATCTACTTTTGAGTTAGCTATATGAAGACACACTAAAATTACCCGCTCATGATAAAATTTGGCGATAATAGTAAAATGGAAATTGCAATAACTGCCTCAATCCAGCACGGACATCACAAGCAAAGGATCCTAACCTGTCACTCAGCGTCTACATGTACCGTATGTCAACTAGTGCCCATATTACACATAGTACTTACGACAGTTGTGGTCCATGATTGCATCTCGTTCCTGGACGGCATCCATTTACGCGTCTGTGGCGGCCCTATGGAATTTACCTTTTGCGTTACCGTGGGCGGAGTTTACTGTAATGCAAGACAAATGCTATAAAGCGGTCGCAGACGCGACAGTGGGTGGAGTCTAGGGGAAAGAGGTGTCGCAAGCACGGGCAACAACAACTGTCACGCTATAGCTATGTAGCTAATAGTATATGGGCATAAGTGTGTATTTGTGGCCTTGATTACAATCAATTGTTAGACAGTATGGTTGGTTCCAACACTACTTGGAAACAATTCAAGAGCTATTTTAAAAGGATACTGAGCCTATGTAACTAATCATACCTGAATACTTTTTTTTATTGTGTAGCTAAATGGTGATTGGTGAGCTAGCTTGAGTATCATAAAGCATGGTTCTTTGATTAAACCTGCGATAAAGATCTACTGTGAGACCATCAGTCTTGGATTAGTCATGTTTTCTTTTAATTAGTTGCCTCTGTCCTTCTGTAACAGTAACAATTCTACCAGCGTATAATACCAATGTCCTGCTCTTGTTGAACTCATGTTCCGCAAACGTGTTGCTCAGGCTGCCAAGAGTGACCATGTGCTGGAGGAGGTAGTGCTGCCCGACGGCTGTGAGGTGCTGCAGCTGCTGCCCTTTGGTGCTGTGGGGCATCTACAGGATGGCAGTGCCGAGCCTCAGGGTGGAGAGGAGGATGCTATGGTGGATGAGCTGCTCACCGGCCATAAAACATCTCTCCCACCCTGCTGCCTCGTCGTCACCTCTCGTGCGCTGTATGTCTGCCAGCTGAGGTGAGTACTCTCGTGTTTTGCTGAATTACCTCCTCCATACATTGTAATTTTTGTGCTATATATACTGTATTTTTGGTGCAAAATGGGCGTGAGATCCTATAATGCCAGTTATCCTTGTATGCTAACAACTACTTCTACTATTGCTTTATTTTTAGAGAGAGCTCAGAGCGTCTGTTCTTAGAGAACCTCTTGGACCAGCCAGAAGTGGCGCACCGCCTCTGCACCATCTTCTCTCTCGACTGCTCGCTCTACGAGCTCGTTGCTGACGCGAAACTGAAAGAGAAGAAATTTGCTGCTGCGCTTGCGCTGTACAAACACGCACGTGTGAGTTACCGTACTGTAGCGGTACCATTGCCAACCATACGGTATATCTCTACTTTTGTGCCGTGAAGCTGGTTAGAGAGACGCCCCATGACAGTGTAAAAAAAAATACTCTTCAGCCGGTTTTGGCCTTGAAAAATCCGCAAGAACACGCCTAGAAAACCCAGTAGGCTTAGGTACCTATACTGTATTATGTTTTTTAACAAAAATTTTTTATGTACATAAAACCTAAACCGAACTAAAGAAAAGCACTGCGTGAATAAGTAATAATATACTCGATGCTAAATCATCCATTTCGCTATTCGTATCGGTCCACTCTACCCAGGCGAGTCTAAATGCTGGTTTCGCTACACTTGAGCAATAGGTTTTATTCTCGACATGGGCATCTCAAGCTAAAATGAAAATCTTCGTAATAATCTATGTATTAACTATATTGATAAGCAAGACACCCTAGTGTATTTATTGTCTATACCTTTCTACAGTATAATGTTGGCAACAACTCCTGTCAAACTTATCTAATTTTTGGGCAAGTCGTTTAATGTGAAATACCTACTGTATTGAAAATACGATAATATAATATTATTTAGTCACTTCGCTTTTGGTTCTAATAGACTTTTCTGAGTGTTTTTGAGCATGCATTCAGGTGAAAATATAAAATATTGAATGTTAGGCGTCTGGCGTCGTTTAATTTCATCCAATCCCAGTTTCAACTCAACGATAAACTTGAAAGACTTTTGCATGATTCCCAGAAAGTTTTCCTTTTTTTTGTTTATTGAGGTTCCAGCAATTTTCTATAGTATTTAGACATAAATTTTCCAATATTACTGTGAAATTGTGTTCTTAATAGTTGGCGTAAGTTTCTCTGACAGGCATTTTCTGTTATTGCAGTGATGCTAATAAGTGTCGAAGTTTGGACCTGCTAAAAGTTATAGTTGCCTGATACTACTGCAAGATGGTCACTGTGAAATAGTAAGCCTTTGTTGATAATAATTCAATAAAGAATGACTTCAGTTCGTCTGTTGCAGTTCTCCCACACTCGCTGTGCCTTCAAGCTCGCCCGCTTTGGCCTCACTGCCGAGTTCCTCAGCTATGCTGCCAAGCTCCTCTCGAGCGGACCCTGCGGCGCCGAGGTGCGGCTGGAAGACAAGCAGGAGCTGTCCACACTCAGCATCGTGGCGTCCCTGTCCCAGCTGTGTGCCGCCAGAGAGTCTCTGTCTGAAGCTAACGCCTCCTTTATTAAGGAAACTCAAGGTGCAGAAGCTCCTCGAAAAGCTCTTGTCACCGTCGCAGAAGCGACGCCCACCGAGGCAGCGCTTGGTAATGATAAAAAGGATGCTGCTGGATCTCAGTGTAATGGTAGTGATGTAGGCGTGGTCCCTGCTGGTGGTAGTCACAAAGAAGAAAGCCAGGTCGTTAACAGTAAACTTGAATTGACCGGTCTAGAAAAAATGGCGAATGCTGTCAATGAAAAAGTTTCAGCTTCAGAATCGGTAACCAGTGAGAAAGTTTCCGTGTTGGTCGGTGCAAAAACAAAGGCTGTGCCAGTTTTGAATGATAGTCACACGAAAAAGGCATCAATACCAGATGTGAGGGTTGGAAACGGTGAATCTGTTTTAGAAAACTCACACTCGACTGGCGTGAAGGAAGAGGATGCATCGTCTACAAAAAGTGAATGCAATAGCGGCCAAAATCAACAATCTAGTCTCGACGCTAGTCTTAGTAGTTGTAAGGATAATCTAGCTAATAGCTTAAGTAATGAAACTAATAACTACAAAGGCCTTTCTAGTCCCGTTATAACACCTAAAAAAGTCGCCGCACTCACGTCCGTTAATAAAACTCTGCACTCCAAGTTTATACTTGCCAAATTCTTGGTGCTCCTCAAGAACAATCAACACTACGACGCGGCGTACTGTCTCTGCTTGGCCGTAGAAGCCTGGAGCTGGGAGATTGTTCAGTATTTGACGTCTGCCCGTGGCCTTATGCTGGAGAAGCTTTGTGTTCTACTCTACTCTAATAAGACATCTTTGGTTGCACCTGCCGATAGCAGTGATAGTATTACTGTACCAGATAGTGCCAGCACCACCCTTAGTGACGAGAAATCAGAGAATATTTTCTTACATTGTGATAACGAGTCCGGGTACCTGCACTGCATCTCGGATCCAGAGCTGCGTAACGTGCTGCTCATGAGGCCACAACTGTCATGGCTCCATTACAAGAAGCTGCGGTCCCTGCTGCCGAGCCTCGCCCTCCCCCTGCTGCAACGGTTTGCCGCGCTCTACGACCCCAGCCACCCCACCCTCGCTGCTGTTCTCACTAGCGCTCTATCTTCCTCCTGTGCTCAACATTACCCTTGTGAGGAAGTGGAGTGCAGCCCCCCTTCCCTGTCCCATGTTGTTCATATCTTCATCCAGCTTCTCATTCGCATCAATGATCTGCAGGGCTGGACCTTCTCGCCGAAACTCATCACTGCTCAATGCTCGTCTCCTTCACTGGTGAGTTGGTCAAGTTTATCTCATATTCTTAGTTTTGTTTCCAATACGTATCAGTAAATTGCGCCCAGTATTTCTACAGCTTAATACGTATCATTAGCCTTCTCGGAGAAGCTCATCACTGCTCAATGCTCGTCTCCTTTTATGGGGCGGATTGTGTAGTTTTATCTTCTATCCTTCCTAGTACTTCTGCTAATAGCTATCTGGTACGTAAGGTATCAATAAATTGCCAAGCTGGACATTCGCACAGTAACTCATTACTCTTTCTTTGGTGAGTTCGGTATTCTAACCTCAGATTCTCTGCATCGTTTTTTACCTTGTGTAATAATCATCTGGGAAAGGCTTGTTCATGTTGGATTCGAGAATATTACCCTACTGAATATCTTACATAGGCTTACCTACTAGCTACGCTTTCTTATCGCCTTGAATTGGTCGTAATGTTTTGTATCTACCTTTTGCAATGCTTTCAAAAAGGCCCTCAGGGGTGTGTTTTGGCGGGCTCTTTCCCTGCCACAATATATTTTGGCCTCACGAACCCAAGGGTCCCTAGTGCCTTCTCCGTAGGGGATGTAGCATTTGGCCGCAGTTCCTACTGAGAAGGTTAGCTTTGTAGAGTTAGGTAGGTTCTCTATGTTTCCCCTTCTGATCTGCGAGGTGGGCCGCCGAATGGTGGTAAGCGATCCATCCCATGGGACTCCTATCTGCTCCCGTGTGGAGGGCCACGGAACGGACTCCCCGCACGACTGTTCACTTTCTTTTGTCTTCTTCTCTTTTCGGTTTTCGTCTCCTCTGCACCGCACGGCTGAGCGATTTCGTTCGGCCTAGCCGTGTGGAGTTGGAGATGCTCGCGCCTTATTTCCTGCCAGACATGGTGCACTTGGCCAAGATTGTTCTAATTGAACTCATCTGAATTCGACTGAACTTCTAAACTATATCATTCAAAATTGGATCGCTGCTATTTAGCTAGCTAATCTTCGTATCTAATACGTTGGGAAAATCCACTATATAATAATAATTATTTCAGAAAGTAATTAGCTTTTGGATTGAGTAAATTCTTATCTCTTCTTGTTACCTGTTACCATGACTTCACTTTTTTTCGTATTAGCTATCCTGTTCTCTATGTTGCTAGGTACTTCTGGAATCGTAGAAGTAGATTGACTTGCTCTATACCGTAGCTAGCTAGCTACTTGATATGAATATTGTGGCATGTGCCTATCTACTACGGCAATGTTTATGCAAACTAGTTTTCAGGTTTAGATTTCGCTACTAATGTCTCATCATTGCCACCACCCTTTGTAATGATGTCTGCTAGGTGCTTGATTGTAAGACTCCTAAATGATGATTAAGCCTCAACTGTAACCAGGGTTGCATAGTCGGGAGGTTTCTAGGTGCACCGAGTCAGACGCCTGCTGGTCTTAAGGCTAGTACACACGCGAGTCAAGAGCTGAGGTAGGTAACTTGCAAATGGCAAATGCGCGACTTTCTTTTGTGCAAAACTGCACCTCCCTATTCCACGTGATGATCAACCGACTTCGAGCTCTTTTCTCATAAGCAAGGTTGCCATCGCTACAGACTGTGCAGTGTGTCAAAAATAAGTATAATTTGAGGAAAAATAATTGAGATGACCCCCATTGCTTTCTCGTTTAATGTTACGTCGAAGTTTATGATAAAATCTCTTGAAAATAAACTGTCGCTGCTACGCGAGCGAACCAAGCAACAGAGATACCTACCTAGTGCCACTGGCGGTATGTTTACAAAATTTTGCGCATATGACGGGCGAATCGCGCGCAAAAGTGCTGCATGCTCCGTCCTGAAATTTTACGCAAAAGCGGGAGTGTGCAGGGTTTTAGATGTCGATTGAGTGCTCAAAACTCGGATACTCATTCTGTTGGCTAGCGTGTGGCATCGGTGGCATTAGGGGTTTGAGTTAGATCTGCCAGTTCCATGACAAATGCTGTAATGACAAATTATTACAGCACAACTGCGAGAGACGACGCGTGGCATCCAGAGACTTGCTGCTCTACTGCGGTTTCAGCAGCAGTGCCGCTGTTGTGCAAGGTCGTCTCTACTGCTGGGGGTCCAACAGAGGAGGGGTGCTGGGTGTTGGCGTGCCCCCTCGGTTCCTGTCTTGCATAGACCTTCCAACGGACAAAGCCATGGCCTCTCTCCGACCATCTCTGCGTCAGTCTCCGCTCATGACTCAACTAAAGGTTCGTTGTTTAGTATGTTTTTGTGTATTCTTTCCTCTAGGATGATGGCGAGAGTCCATTAATTATGAGAATATTAATATTTTGTATTCAACCGTTGAAAATCGATTTTGAAAACTGTACAGTGGAGCAGCCCTGTTTCCTTAGTGTTTCTTACAATTCATTGCCAATGTACTGCAGAAATCTACTGATCCCCAGTGGTTTATATTCTTGGTTACCTATCTATGAAAATGCACCTATGCAATGAGTTTGTATTTCTTTACTACCTACCTAGCTATGTCACCTACTAAAATAGCCTCATGATATTGTGTCAACTTTTTAAGGATGCGCATTGAGTAATTTGCTTCAAGGAAGTACAGCTCCCCACTTGGCGATGGGTCAACTATGCAGTATCTGTTACAGACTCTGTATGAGAGCGGTGCCCCTACACTTCCTGGAGCTGCTCCTGTGGTGTCCCTTGCTGGTGCCACTGGAGCAGGCAAGGGAGCCTCGGGTGAGAAGGGAGCGGAGGAATCTCCTGCCGCTGCTGTCGCTAGTGCGATGTCAGACGACATCATGGAGCCTCGCATGGTGGATGCCCTCAGCCACACCACAGTCATTGCTGCCGCTTGTGGCAAGAGCCACATGCTCGCTCTCACGCCCTCTGGGGTGTATGGCTGGGGCAGCAACGCCTACGGTGAGGTCGGGACGGGCACCACAGGGCTGGTGGTGCGGCCGGTGCTGCTCTGCTGCCGGGCCCTGCAGCAGCATCCTGTGGTCGCTGTTGCATGCGGCCAGTACCACTCCCTCGCCCTCACCAGCACAGGCAGGGTCGTCACGTGGGGCTGGGGGGTGCATGGGCAACTGGGGCACGGCAGTATAGAGGACTGCCACAAGCCCACCGTCGTATCTGCACTGCGCAAGAAAGTAAGGAACCTGAGGTCAAGCGATTTTCTTGCCCGTTAATTTTGTATGTTTCAATGCGTAACAGCTTGGTCGTGTGAATATTTAAAGGCGCTTTATTGCTTAGAAATTATCGGAGTGTTTCGAATTCGTCCTGTAGCTACCTAGTTGCTATTCGAAAAGTTCTGATGAGAATAATTATAATGGGGCTATAGCTATGTCGTGAAACTTTCGTTTTCGTGGTAGTTTGTGTGAACTAGAAGTTAACAGCGCCATTCAGCTGCTCAAGGCAACGATAATATATTAGTTATGACAGTACTGACTTTTTCTATTGTTTAATACTTATTTATAGGTATTGTTTGGTTCCTGCAGCGTTGGCCAACATCGTATGGCCACAGGTTTATTAACCTCATGGGTGGTCAGCAGTGACGTTATTGCCGACCTGTCATTTCTCAATTATTTTGTCTAACTGGCATTGGGTTTGTCCTCGGCGTTGCCTAACTGGCATTAGTTTTCTCTTAGACGCTGCCTAACTGGCATTAGTTTTCTCTTAGACGCTGCCAAACTGGCATTAGTTTTCTCTTAGGCGTTGCCTAACTGGCATTAGTTTTCTCTTAGACGCTGCCAAACTGGCATTAGTTTTCTCTTAGGCGCTGCCAAACTGGCATTAGTTGTCTCTTAGGCGCTGCCAAACTGGCATTAGTTTTCTCTTAGGCGCTGCCAAACTGGCATTAGTNCACTCCCTCGCCCTCACCAGCACAGGCAGGGTCGTCACGTGGGGCTGGGGGGTGCATGGGCAACTGGGGCACGGCAGTATAGAGGACTGCCACAAGCCCACCGTCGTATCTGCACTGCGCAAGAAAGTAAGGAACCTTAGTTCAAGCGATTTTCTTGCCCATTAATTTTGTCATGTTTCATAGCGTAACAGCTAGGTCATGTGAATGTTTAAAGGCGCTTTATTGCGTAGAAATTATCGGAGTGTTTCGAATTCATCCTGTAGCTAGGCTACCTAGTAGCTATTCGAAGAGTTCTGATGAAAATAATTATAATGGGGCTATAGCTAAGTCGTGAAACTTTCGTTTTCGTGGTATTTTGTGTGAAGTAGAAGTTAACAGCGCCATTCAGCTGCTCAGGGCAACGATAATACATTAGTTATGATAGTACTGATTTTCTATCATTTCATAACTTGTTTTAGGTATTCTTTGATTCCTGCAACGTTGGCCAACATCGTATGGTCACAGGTGTAGTAACCTCATGGGGTGGTCAGCAGTGACGTTATGGCCTACCTGTCATTTCTCAATATATTTATCTAACTGGCATTGGGTTTGTTGTTCGCGTTGCTAAACTGGCATTAGTTTTGTTAGCGTCTTTGCCAAACTGGCATTGGGTTAGTCCTCGGCGTTGCCAAACTGGCATTAGTTTTGTCCTCGCCGTTGCCGAACTGGCATTAACCTAGTCCTTGGCTGTTGCCAAAAATTCACGTTGGCCTCGTCGTTTGCACTGCCAAACTGACACAAGCCATTGCCCTACAGAGGGTAGTCAGCGTGGCCGCAGGGTACGCACACTCCGTGTGTATGGACGACACAGGCTGTGTGTACGCCTGGGGCTGCAGTGTGTACGGTCAGTGCGGCACAGGCAACCTGGACAAAGTCACCACCCCTAAGGGCGTTGCTCTGCCTGCTCCCGCTACTCAGCTCGCTGCCGGATACTTCCACAACGTAAGTCCTTCTGCTTCCAATAATACGTACTTGAACACTAATACATGCCTACGGAGTAGTCTCATCTTACACTGATTTTTGTAAGTCGTTCTTTAGCCATTTTTGATTACCCTAGTGTGTGTGAGATGGAGGTTATTCGATGTGCTTAACTTCAATCCTTTGTGGCACTTTAACCCTGGCCTTTCAATTCGCCACGTTGGATAAACTTAGTGGTAATTCTACACCGCTTACATTAAAACTTTCAAAAAATCAATCCTAGGTGCCTCCTTGGCCGTGTCAACCTTGGTCGGGTCACTGTTGCCACCGGAAATTCAATCCAATGCATATAATTAAAAGCTCGTGTCATAAGTTACGGAGAAGATAATGCTGAGCAGATTATTAGATTATCGGTAGCTAGGCTATGCAATGTGCGAACTGAAGATGCTTTTACCTTACAAAGCAAGTCGACCGTTGTGCCGCACTGTTGGTGTCCTGAATTTTATTGGATCAATTCCTTAATTGCTTTCAAAATAGAGTGAAACTCCTAAAACTTGAACAGAAATATTTTCTCCATTTCAACAAGAGCTCTAGTTTCGACCAAAGAATATCTTTAGTAGGCTATACCAGTTTCATTTAGCTAGTTCGTAAGACGTTTTCTTCAACTAACCATAGAGCATCGCGAAGTTGCTGTGTAGTATACCCTACCACCGGTCAGGGGGGCATAGGATGGGCCATAGGGTTAGGTTAGTCGTTAGTTTTTAGTTCGCCCATTCCATTTTATGGGGAGCGGCGCCGGGGGACCCTGTTGGTTACCTGAGCCACTATATAGGCCTTCGGGATGTCTGTCTTTCGTACCCACTTTACTTCCTTCCGATTTCATACTCTTACTGATCGTAATTTCACCTGTTCTTTTCCGACTTGCTGTTCCCATGCACGTCAATCCTTTGTAGGAACACCTTCGTGCATGGGTTCCACGTATCTATCGTCATACTATATGTCCCTGCTTTCTTCCTCTGTGATAACACCTACCCTCCGGGGTATATACTGGCGGGCCCTTTCTCTGGCACAATATATTTGGGCATCACACACCCAAGGATCCGTAGTGCATTTTCCGCTGTAGATGTTGCAACTTGCCGCAGTTCCTGCTGGCGAAGTTAGTTTTGTAAAGTTAGGTAGGTTCTCTATATTTCCTTTTGTGTCCCGCGAGGTGGGCCGCCGATCCAGGTGACCGACTTTTTCTGCGGGGCTCTTACCTTCGCCCGTGCAGAGGGCCACGGAGGAGAGCGTCCACAGGGGCGCTTCTTTTTCTTCACGTCCTTCATCTCTTGCCGCCTGAGCACAACGTTGTGATTCCAGCTGTAATCAGAGTCGCTATTGATCGTCTTTGATTCGGAAATTATCGGGACAATAGGCTACCAATATAATAATAACAATGTGATTTCACCTTTGCTTTGGAAATGAAGACTTAAACTTCTGAAAATAATAATAATAGATATGCCCTACCCAGCGAATAAGCATACAGTTGTAAATCAGTGATGCTGGGTAAAAAGGGCAACTTCTAGCGTAAGTCGAGTCTGGTCCGCTTTGACGTCACAGGCTGGAGCGCCGCTCGGGCTGTGACGTCACGATTTTTCGATCGGCTGATATCTGGTCCTCCAGTTAGTTTGACTCCCTGGCCCTACCTGTCAAGTTTTAGTGAACCATTCTGCAATTCACTCTGTATGGCCTACAGTATTGCCAGAAGTCCTGGTAGATGGAGCTTTATACTCTCTTCGGTTTTGTATTTTCTCAGTTACTGCTGCTTTCTCTAGTTTGGAGGGTATTCTGTATTATAACCACAATTTGTTTCTTTGCTTTCGTAGTTGTTGTGACAGCGGTTTTTTGTGTGTACAAAGATATGCGTGACCGTAGAAAGAGAAGTGTGGACTTGGGGCTGCAACCCAACCGCCCTGAAGGTGCAGGCGCACCTGCAGCGCCGGTCACGAGCGGGGAGGCCGCAGGAGGAGGCCACCGGTGACGGAGATGACCAAACAAAAGACAGTGAACAGGTTGCCGTTAAGTCACCGCCAGCCAAGGAGCAGCTGTTGACTGTGAGTATGAAGGCATCACTGTGCTACTCTTGTTGCTGAGCTGTACTTGACGCTTCTTTAACCGGATTGTGTTGCTTTTCTGCAAACGCTCTTTCTCTTGTACCTAGTACTCCTACGGGAAATTGGGGTTTTGTAGCTAGGTAACACAGCGTGGTATACATAGGGTTAAGCGAGAACACTATCGAAGGCTTCTTTAGGAAACTTTGACGTTCAAGCACATTAATGAATAGTGGTGGAAATGAGCTCTTTAGTAAGAAATCCACCACCATAACAACAGTTGGTGAGCGTAAAATTAAGGGAGTGTAGTTATACTGTTAGACTAAGTCTAGATTAGGTTAGACGACCCATGACCTGTTGGGTCGTCATCACGATCATCTTTGCTTTCGCATAAAACAGGTGTGATTTAGCTGGTTATAGACCACAGCTATATGCCCGTCCACTCCTGCCCATACGGGTCATCAGCAACAGCATTTTTGCTTCTCTAATGAATATATTGAACACTGAGCCTGTAAGCAATGCCAATTTATATTTTACGTATTATTGATGCATTTCCCGTAGCTTCTCTGAATTTAACGGGCCCGTTCTTGCGGCCGAGGTCAGGTTTAACTTCCGTATCACAGATACAATCGAATCAGATCTTCATCTCATGAATTTCTTCCCATCTAAAAGTGAAGAAAAGTTGTGCAAACAAGACACAAGTAAATAAACAAACACTCAAGTTAATAAAGTTCACAGACTTTTAGTACAGTATATAGATAGGCGGCAGTAGATGGACCAACTGGCCCATTCCCACAGAGACACCGGAACGTACCCCCGGCCCTCTATGAGCTATTGCCATTGTTAGTTTGATATAGATGACAGAGTAAAGAAGAGGAAGAAAAAAAGTAAGGTCTCACCCACGAGTCGATCATAAATGCAAGCAAGTGCAATTTATATCCGCTGATCTGCGGAGCTCAAGAGTTCGTAACTTCTGGTGGAGGACGTATTCTTAGTTGCGGAGGCTGTCTTTCCCAATGTTTTGTTAAGTCGATTTTTAAACGCGTTGACCGTCTCAGCACCGACAACGTCGGAGGGGTGTCTATTCTAAATGTTCACTATGAAATACGGAAAGAACTGCTGGCTTAAGGTTGTTCTTCGGGCTTTATACTTGAGTTTTTTGCCGTTGTCTCGCAGACGATCATTATGGTCTCCGTGGTCGTCCCCCTTCCGTGGTTTCCATTTGATAACGGACCGGCCCTCCGAAATGGATCCTGAACTGAATCTTGAAATACCCGAGCCGCCAATGCCGGCCCTGTCGCTGCAACCCACTGCAAGTGAGGGCGCGGGCATTGTGTCGGGCTCAGTTTAGAATAAGATGCTTGAACCGTACTAGACACCATTTGCGGGAGGTGGGTCACGGGCCGCCCCGCCTATGGGAAAGAGAGGCCGCCCCTCGCAACATAATGAAGTACGCAGACCATCCCAGCGTGAGGATACTGGAGGGAATCTTGCCGCGTTCCGGCCAGCTCTCCAGGGTTACGAGAAGTTCTTTGATATAAAAGCAGCAGATGAGTCTTCCTTGTCGGTTGTGTAGCTAACCGTGACCTCTGCAAAGTTATTGGCGGAACCCCGATCAGAGTCACGACACGTTTTGGAGGACTACTCGTTGAGGTTCAGAGTGAACGGCAGTCGAAGACAATAGAACAGATTAAAACTCTCGCCGGTGTGCCTGTAGTTGTAACCCCCCACGAAAAGCTGAACGACTCAGAAGGAACAATTTGGTGCGCTAATCGCCCGCAATTTTCGGAACAGTGATTCCTGGACGAACTGAAAGAGTTTGGAGCTAAGGAGGGTGTACCAGACACCGAAGCGAGTTAGTGGCACCTTGGTCCCCCAGCCTGTGTCTATCTTCACGTTTAACAGCAGAGGGTGAGGAAGATGAATGGGGGAAGAAATTATAGTCCGCCCTGCCTGACTATCGATGGGAATACCGTGGCGTATGCTGGGCAAGTCACTAATGCGCTAGCCCAGCATTTCACGGAGACTACTAGTGAGGAGCACTATCCCCGGCACTTCCAAATAAGAAAACGCCTCCACGAGCGACAGGACCTGAATTTCGACACTCGCGACTCGTATACCTACAACGACTCTATTACCCTAACGGAACTGACCAGTGCTTTGAAGCAGGCAAAGACCAGCAGTACACCGGGACCGGGTGGCACCCACTACCGAATACTGTGAAAGATGCAATCAATGTCTGTTCTTGATATTTTTAAACCGATATGGCATTCTCACCACCTTTCGCAACAATGGCGCACAGCAATTATCCTGCCTTTTCCTAAACCTAATAAATCGCCAACTGATGCTCAGAACTACAGGCCTATAGCCCTGACGAGCTGCGTAGGTAAAACGTTGGAGAAGGTTGTTGGAACGAGACTCACACGGTATATGGAGGCACAAAATGTATTAAATCCAGTACATTATGGATTTCACACACAGCGAAGTACTAATGATGCCCTCATACGTTTCCACAATTACCTAGTAAGACAGAAGTTAGACCGACGACACACAATAGCTGTCTTCTTTGATATGCAAAAGGCGTACGACACTGCATGGCGGTACGGGATATTGCGGTCAATGCACGCGATGGGAATCCGCGGTAACCTGGCATTATATGTGAGGGAATTCCTTAAGGAGAGGACCTTCCGTGTTAAAGTCGGAAATACTCATTCACCACTACTAACCCAAGAAGAAGGAGTGCCACAAGGCAGTGTCCTCAGCTGCGCTCTCTTTTTGATGGCCCTCAATGATCTTCCTACCATTCTGCCCTTGCACGTGCATTGCTCGATGTATGTGGACGACATTATGTTATATGCTTCCTCGGGATACTTGCCTGCACTCAAGCGCCGTATCAAGCGCTCCATTAACAGAGTCAATGATTGGGTGAAGGAGCACTGATTTGCCGTCTCCCCGGAGAAGACCGCTGCCCTCCACTTTTAGTGGAGACGCCCCCACAGGGCTCCTCCCAATTTAATGCTTGAAGGAAAACAAATTAACTTCACCCGGACAGCAAAGTTCCTCGGAATGACCTTTGATCGCCGTCTGACATGGAAACCACATCTGGCAGCTCTGAAGGCAGATTGCACTCGGAGGCTCAACCTACTGAAATGCCTCTCCCATCTCTCGTG